>CAUYRT010027433.1:0-30043 GCA_963574885.1 Lepilemur ruficaudatus | reverse complement strand
TATACAGAAAGAAATTAGCCAAACAACTAAAAATAGAAAAAAATTACCCAGGCATAATGGCGCATACCTGTAGTCCCAGCTACCCAGGAGGCTGAGGCAGGAGGATCGCTTGAGCCCAGGAGTTTGAGGTTGCTGTGAGCTAGGCTGACGCCACAGCACTCTAGCCCAGGCAAGAGAGTGAGACTCTGTCTCAAAAAAAAAAAAAAAAATGTGACAGGAAGACATCAAGTATGCTTAGTAAGGGAATGACTTGGTCTGATTTATGGTTTTTGAAAGATCACTATAGCAGCTAGTAGAAAAGGGACTGCAAAGGACCAAGAGTGAAAGAAAAGGAGATTTGTGAGGAGGCTGGTGTAGTGGTCCAGGCAAGAGGTAATAATGGCTTTCAGTGGGGTGGTAGTGCTAGTGAAACATAGTGTGTTCAGTATTGATTTTGATGATTTAGTCAAACCGGATTTGCTGATGAATTACAAGGATGGAAAGTGGTGGGGAGGGAGGAAAGTAGAGAAAAGAGGAACAAACCCTAACTCCCATGTTTTTTGGCTTGAATAGTGATGATGTCATTTACTGATATGGGTAAGACTGAGGGAGGAGGAGATAATGGGGAAGAAATTGAGTTTGTTCTGGCCATGTTAAGATGAAATTCCCATCAGACATAATGTGGAACTGTCAAGGATGCACGTTTATATACTCTGGGAATAAGGGTAAAGTTTAGGCCTGGAGATATAAATTTGAAAGTCATTAGCAGATAGTTTTTATTTTTATTTTTTTAAAATTTTACTGGTAACTGGTTGTGTTGCTTTGAAGCAGATAGTATTTAGAGCCATAGTCCTAGATAGTGTTACTTTGCCCCTACATCAAAAAAACAGGCAAATGAATGTGTGTTATTGTAAGTTAAAATAAAATGTTTAAGATACACATGCTTAAGGTACATATGTTGAAGGTATAAATCTGGTAAAAGCTGTCAAATGAAGCAGAGAGGTCAATGAACAAGAGAATTGGAATTGAATTTGGAAATCAGAAGGTAAGAAATGGCTAGTTCAGGAAGGTTAAGAGGATGAAGGCCAGATTATAAGAGAGTAAGATGAAAAATAAAACTACTGAGAAAAGTGAATCAAGAAGCTTAATTGAAATAAATAACAATGACAGTTAACATTTATTGGATGCTTATTGTATGCAGGCATTGTACTAGACATTTCTGGTGCATAATCTATTTTTTTACAATTTAGGAGGTAGGTACTAAGTAACTTGTGCCAAGTTAAACAGCTATAAAATGAAATAGATTTTTCTGTTAAAGCATATGCTGGGGTGGGCAAGTGGAGGGAACCTCAGGATTTGTCTGATGGGAGAATGCCCTAATGCCCATGAGAGAAAAGAGCTCAGTACAAAATCTTGGGGGTAATTCCAACTCTCAAGAATCTGAGGTCTGGGAGAAATCAGCAAAAGGAAATGAGAAGGGGTACTCAGTCAGTGAGGTAGGAAGAAAACTTAAGTATGGTCTCTTAGAAGCCAAGAGAAGAAAGTTTCAAGAAGGGAAGGATAGTTTCACTTGCTACTAAGTTTCAAGAAGGAAGCAAACCATGGTTGAACAGAAGTCAGTGAGAACTGAGAAGTTTTCATTAGCTTTCCAACCAGAGAGGTCTGGTTATCTGTAAAAGTAGCCTTAGTGGCATGATGGGGATGGTTGCCTACTTGAAATAGGTTTAGGAGAAACTATGAGGTAGGAGTTGGAAATAGCATCTAGATAGAAGTCTTTCAAAAATTTTTGCTATGAAGGGGAGCAAAGAAATAGGGCAATATAAAGAATCGAGGTAGTTTTTAAATTTAACATAAAAATCAGAACATGTTTATACACAAATGGAAAATGACCCAGTTGAAAAGGAGAAATTGATGAGGCAGGAGCAAGAAAGGACAATTGTTGTAGCAAAGCTCTTGAAATGAAGAGAGTAGAGGCCGGGCGAGGTGGCTCACACCTGTAATCCTAGCACTCTGGGAGGCCGAGGCGGGTGGATCGCTCAAGGTCAGAAGTTCGAAACCAGCCTGAGCAAGAGCGAGACCTCGTCTCTACTATAAATAGGAAGAAATTAATTGGCCAATTAAATATATATAGAAAAAATTAGCCGGGCATGGTGGCGCATGCCTGTAGTCCCAGCTACTCGGGACGCTGAGGCAGAAGGATCGCTTGAGCCCAGGAGTTTGAGGTTGCTGTGAGCTAGGCTAACGCCACGGCACTCTACAGCCCGGGCAATAGAGTGAGACTCTGTCTCAAAAAAAAAAAAAAAAAAGAATGTAGTTCTGTGTTCAAGCTCAGGTAATGTGATAATGTCAGGAGTTTTTAATTTCTTCGTTGATCTTGGATTTTCTGTTATTTCCTAATCAGATATGAACGTGAAGAAGCATTCATGGCTCTCAATCTAGGAGTTACTTCTTGTCAGAGTTTGGAAATTTCTTTGGACCAGTTTGTTAGAGGAGAAGTTCTAGAGGGAAGCAATGCATACTACTGTGAAAAGTGTAAAGAAAAGGTATTACATTTGCTGTTTTTAAAAAACAAGATTAATTTGGTATTCATGTGTTTTATGTAAAATCAGTATTGAGCACCTGTTGTTACTTCCATTAGATTGTGTCATTACTTGTTTGCACGTGGGTAGGAATTGTGTTAATTATTTGCTATTTTATTTTCTTCGTGGAAGTAATTGATTTTTTGCTTTTCTTTAGAGAATAACAGTGAAAAGAACCTGTATTAAGTCTTTACCTAGTGTCTTGGTAATTCACCTGATGAGGTTTGGATTTGACTGGGAGAGTGGACGCTCCATTAAATATGATGAACAAATAAGGGTAACTTTTTTCTTTTTGAAACCGTTCGCAATCATTACCTCACTCACTTCTCTTTTTCCTGCTTCTGTTTTCAAATTTCATATACCCTGTGAAAGGGTGTGTGCTCAGCATTATGAGGAATACAGCCCCGTTTCTTAAGCAACTGCTGCCAGTAGAATAGACGGATCTGTAAACAACAGCCCTCATTTCTAGAAGGCATCCTAGTGATTGCTGTGAAAGAAATTGCTTCTCTTAATGCTCAAACCAGAGGCTATTTAATACTTTCTCGGCCTCTGAGATTTTGTACTTGAACTGGAGAGGTAGTTATTCCTAGCTTAAGTTAGGAAAACACATCCTCTTATTTGTACCTGACTTGACTGGGCACTGCTGTGTACGGTACTAATCAACATTAATATGGTCTTTTTGCTTTTGCATAGTTTCCTTGGATGCTGAACATGGAGCCCTACACAGTTTCAGGAATGGCTCGCCTGGATTCATCTTCGGAAGTTGGTGAAAATGGGCGAAGTATGGATCAGGGAGGTGGAGGATCCCCACGAAAAAAAGTTGCCCTCACAGAGAACTATGAACTCGTCGGTGTCATTGTCCACAGTGGGCAGGCACACGCAGGCCACTACTATTCCTTCATCAAGGACAGGCGGTAAGGGTTTCTTGAGGCAGCACTGGCTCACTCTGCCCTGCCAGTGTCTCTGCTCTGCTCTCCTGCTCTCCTTTGTCATTGTACTTGTCATTATGGTGCAGAGGAATTTTGCATTCTTCTTTGATCTTACTTCTGAATTTTTAAAGCTTGATGGAACTGTTTTTACCCCTTCAGTTTGAAAAGTTGTTTTAGAAACTGAAATAACTGTTGCTACATTTTTCTTAAAGATTTTCAAGTGCTACCCACCTGCTTTATTTATAGACAATACATAGAGACAAACACTGTGCATGAGGATGTTTATTTTTTAACCTTATAATGTTTGTGTCCTCTCTGGGATCTAGAGGGTGTGGAAAAGGAAAGTGGTATAAATTTAATGACACAGTTATAGAAGAATTTGACCTAAATGATGAGACCCTGGAGTATGAATGCTTTGGAGGAGAATACAGACCAAAAGTTTATGATCAAAGTAAGTATTTACAAATGCATAGTTTTCATTAGTTTTATTATTTTAATTTATAGTTTTCTATAAAACTAGAAGTAGTTTTCTTTATATAAAAATAGCCAGAGTGAAAGTGTTCAAGCTGCTCCTAAAAAGTTTTTTTAAATAATTCCTTACAACAGGAATAAAAGGCAGTGGAGACTCCAAAAGGTGAAGGGGTGGGGGGCAGTTAGTGATGAAAAATTACCTGTTGGGTGCAGTGTACGCTGTTCTAGTGGTGAGTACTGAAAGTCCAGACTTCAGCACCACACAGTATATCTAAGTAACAAAAATGCATTTGTACCCCCTAAATCTATTAAAATAAAAATTTAAAACATCCCTGACAATAGCCTTGGGGGGGTAAGTGGCAGAGGAGGAATAAGAGGATGAAATGAATATCAAATAAAAACTAATGAATAAAGAAAATTAAACCTTGAAAATAGTTTTCAGAAGAAACAGTTGTCCACTAAAATTTTTTAATTTCCTTTGCATTTGTATAAAGGTGTGAGCAATTAGAGAAGACATTCCTAGCACCTGTGCTTTTAAAACTGTATTTATTATGCAGTGTGGCAATGCAATCTTTCTCTCCACAACCTCCACCCCCAGGAAAAAAAAAGTATGAGGAAAAGCATATCACAAAACCCAGTCAGAATTTGCCATCTGAAAAAAGCCATTTTGCAGAGACCTTAGCATCTGTGAAACCAGGTTTTGAAATCTTCTAGGGGCATTTGTAAATATCTACCTGCATTAGATTCGCTGTATTGGATTTTCATACCACGCCATTGTAGTCATGCATCTCGTCATGTTAACCTTTAAGGGTTAAATGTTACATCATTACCAGAATTTACCTAGATTTGGCCAGTCTTTGCAGAAATGCTTAAGTGAGGCCAATTAAGATCCCATCCCTGTGCTACAGAACATGTTTCTAATGTTGCTTTCCTTTGCTTGAACTTAAGACTTTCCCTAGGATGTTTACCCTCTTGACTCCGTTACTGTATGTACGGCTCACTTACTCCCTGCCCCCATATCACCTCCTAAGTGCAGGATCTATTTTACTTGAAGAACTGAAGTATCCTGTCTTCTATTCTAAGCAGTACTCTAAAAAGACTCACATTTTACTTATACTTTGCATTCAACAAATTATTAGTAATAGTTACTTGCTGGCTTTATGGGCCCTTTGTTTTCAATTGTCACAAGAAAAACTTTATTATTTACGAAGACTTCTGTTTTGTTATAAAGCAAACCCATACACTGATGTACGTCGAAGGTACTGGAATGCCTATATGCTCTTCTACCAAAGGGTGTCTGATCAAAACTCCCCAGTATTACCAAAGAAAAGTCGAGTCAGTGTTGTACGGCAGGAAGCTGAGGATCTCTCTCTGTAAGTGTTTCTTCCAAGTAATTTGCTGTGTGATTTCAGTAGGTAATGTTGTGATCTTTTGAGAATATACTATTTGGGATTTAAAGATAATTAGCTAAACTAGACAGAAATTCTAAGAGTTCCAAAAAGAAAATGAGTAAATGCCTTTTCTTTCTTATTTCTCTGTGGTCATTATTTCCTTGGCCAAGAAGTTATTTTGTATTTAGAAACTTGCACATAAGTTACTTCATTCTAGAATTAAAATTTTTTTCAATTTAGAATTGAGATTTTTTTTTTAATGTTGGCAGCATTTATTGAGTACACTTTATGTCTAAAACATAGTACTACACCAGCACTCCGAAAGTTGTTTTTTAAAGGTCCTGTTGTCAGTGAATTCACCTTTTAATATATTGGATCAGGAAAGTATACAATTTATTTTTTTATGTAAGAAATGTGATTAAATGCGGTTCATTAAATTTGAAAACTTGATTCAATACTTTGTTGTTATAAGATTTTGAATATGTGAATCTAAGATCAGTTTATTTCACTGCTTTTTAGTGGCTATACTGGCTGGAAAAGATACCTCACAGTAATACGCAGGAAGAAATGATTTTTGTGCTTGTTAAATTATGGTACTTAGTGTTAAATCCCATATACCAATTAAGTAAAAATTTGTGTTAAAACTGCCCTGTAATTTTTCATGTTTTATAATGTCAAGACTAATTGGAAGGTGTTACATTTTTTAATTGACACCTTATAATTGTACATATTTATGGGGTACAGTTTTTAAGCCTAGAACCCTGTTTATATGAGTTTGGCAAGTTTTAGTAACTACTAAACCAATAGCCACTTTATACTCGACAACGTTTTCTGATTCTGTTTCTTAGGTCAGCTCCGTCTTCACCAGAAATTTCACCTCAGTCATCTCCTCGGCCCCATAGGCCTAACAATGACCGGCTCTCTATTCTAACCAAGCTGGTTAAAAAAGGTGAGAAGAAAGGACTATTTGTGGAGAAAATGCCTGTTCGAATATACCAGGTAAGAACCGTGTAGAAAATTCTAAGGGAGAAAATGAAGGTAGATGTCAGAATTTATCATGTGGTCCAGAAGTACTCCTCCTTGGCCTTCTGAATATGAGCTGTACCTCTAGTGCCATATCATCTTACCCACCCTGTCTCACGAATTTCTTATGCCAGGCTACAGAGCTGGCTATATAGCTAGTGCCAAAGTACTAAAAACATAAATATGAACACACACTCAGGATTGGCTAGCCCTGTCCCTGACCTGCTGTGCGCTCATGTGATGTCACAGATAAGCCAAGTTGAGGGAAATAGGCAATAAAGAAACTTATTTTCGCTGGAGAGAAAAACAAATTAAGGCTCATAACCTAAGACTAATATGTCAGTGATGACCATTATTTATTGTATACCTACTTTGTGCCTCATGCTTCAAACAAATCTCTAGTTCTTAAAAGACTCTTTTGGAGTAGCAGGTTTTATTCCCATTTTTCAGATTCAAAAACTGAGGTTCAGACAAGGAGATATGACCTGCCAGTGTCAGAGAGCAAGGGTTCAAATCCAGAACTGTCTACCCAGTCCCAGCTTTATACACTAAATAATCAAAAGCTAAGTAGCTATAAGCAGAGAATTTAAGAAAAATACCGAGTCTTCCATTAAGGAAGAGAGAGAAGCAAGCCACGTGATACAAGGGAAGCATGAAGTCGGTTTTACTTGGAAAAACCCTGTTTTCCCTTTCTACCCAAAATAGAATTCCTTGTCCTTCACATGGTGGTTTTCCTAAATTTCCCAAAATGGTTTGGTTTAATAAATAATCTTTTTTATAGCATCTTATATTTGGACGGAAGGTTTTCTCTCTCCTTTTTTAAAAGTTCAAAGTTTAACACATTAACTGCCCTTTGAGATGTATTTAACTCATGCTAGTTTTGAGCCCAGGGCCTCGTGAAGCAAAACCTGGGCAAAACCCTGCACTTCATTTGTGAAAATTTTACTTGTTGATGTTCTTATTGTCATAATTAATATTGACAAATCAATTCTTAAAACGTGGACTAAATGAATAGAAGTCAGTAAATTTTGTTTTTCATTAAATTAGAAAGAATTGTTTTGTTTTCAAAGTTTTTATTCTGTTGTTATAATAAAACACTGTGGCCCCAAGGAAAACATTTTTTTCTAGTGTGACAGTGTGTTAAAAAAGGGAATTATAAACCCTTTTTGCCTAATTATATCACTGAAAATGTCCTTCACGTATTGAATATTTTACCTTGTTTCTTTATTAATTGCTAATTTTCTTTTACAGATGGTGAGAGATGAGAACCTCAAGTTTATGAAGAACAGAGATGTGTACAGTAGTGATTACTTCAGTTTTGTTTTGTCTTTAGCTTCACTGAATGCTGTAAGTAGCTAGTGGGATTGTTAAAGAAATAAGAAAGGATTACAGTTAAATATCTTTTAGCTAAAGCTTTCAGTGACTCATCTTCACTGTCACTTGTTAGCCTTCAGATTAGATACAAAAAAGTCTCCCATAAATGTGCCCTTATTGGGTGATATTAAACTGCAGGCAGCATTCAGAATGTGTAACGTAGATTGCGAGTGGGTGTGGGTTTCCACATACTGCCCTTGTTTAGATTTCTATGAAGAATCTAAGAGTAGCTCTCAGGTTGAGTAGCTGTGAGGTCATGTCAATGGATACCGGGCTTTGTGGAGATTAATTTTTCTTAATTTGTAATCAGATACTACTAGGCTCAAGATTGACTTCAAGTACTTTTTTTTACTTCAGTACCATTATAATTATCTAATAGTACTTATATTTTGGATTATAATTTGCCAGTAAGGGAAAAAAATGTTCTTAGTCTCTTGATTTCTTAACATCCTATGGTCTAAAGGCTGTATTTTGAGAAGATTTCATAACAGAAATGAAGAGGATATCTTCTCTTAAACCTTTTAAAAACTGTAAATGGAAATTTTTTCATAGTGAACTGGCTAGATTTTTCTTCTTAATATTTAACTTAATCGTGTATCATTCATTTCATAACAATATGTAATAATCTAATAAACTTCTGTGAAAAATATCCTCTTTTTTCTCCCTGTCTCCTAGACTAAATTAAAGCACCCGTATTATCCCTGCATGGCAAAGGTGAGCTTACAGCTTGCTATTCAATTCCTTTTTCAAACTTATCTACGGACAAAGAAAAAACTCAGGTGAGAAATGATATATTTTGATAGTCTGTTGTGACAAGAGACACTGGTTAATTCAATTAAAGTTGAATTTGTAATTCCAAAATACTGTGAAAGCAGCTTCCTAATTTACTTAGATGACTAAGACATGATCTTATCTTTAGAAACTTCTAATCTAATGAGAAGGATAGAAAAATACCTGTGACGCAAGGCATAAATTCTGCATGTCTTTGGGAATTGGGCAAAGTCGTATCCAGATACAGAGATTAGGGTAGGCTTTAAAGACATGGATGTTCTCAGAGGATTCTGAAAGGCAAAAATAGAGAAACAGGAATAATCCTCAGCAGAGGGAAGAACCTGAGTAACAGATGAGACTTGCCTGAAGAACCAAGAACGACTAGTCGTGTTGTACTAGTACACATAAGGGACTCGTTTGAGCTGAGACCAGACGTTGGGATTGGAACTCAGTGAGTGCCCTGAGTGCCAGAGCAGGGAGTTTGGGGTTTTTCATGGGAGATCAGTGAAGGTCTTTGAACAGGGAAGTATGTTCAGAGTGATGCCTTAGAAACTCTAGACACTGACTACATCTGTCATTATTGGTTTTTATCTTCAGCACCTGGTAAGGTGCCTGACACATTATAGGTTCTGCATAAGTAGTTGTTCTGTGGATAAATGTGATAGCTGGAGAGTTGTTGAGCAGTGGTTTGTAGGATATACCTAGAGTGAGGGGAGACTCTGGGTGAGGAGACTAGTTGAGCTCCTACAAGTATGGAGAGGTTTGGGGACAGATTTTGCAGTTAAGATGGTCTTGAGAAGAAAACAAATATAATGTCAACTTCATTTTTATGTGTGATAATCAAAGATATATTAACTGATTTCAGTCTTTAGTATTTGGCTGAAAAGAAGAAATAACGTGTTCCCTTCTTTTAAACCTGGAGTAGCATTAACTAAGGAAATTTAGTTGGTTACTCTGTCTGTGAAATTTGCCCATGCTATTTACACCTTGCACACTGTTTCCATTTTGTTTATACTTACTGTACCGGGCACTAGGGGACTTACGGGAGGCGGTGTGACATTATGGGGTACTATAGTCATTATACCTTTTTTCTGCCTGAATATTTTTATTCAGTAAAGTAGAATATAAATGATTATTGTAATAAAGAATAAAATGTCAACGTAAGTTATTCTGAAAGTGGGCATTTTGTGAATGTAAATTAATTGAGCAAAACAAAATGCCTTTTTTCCAATTGAAGTTGTTTGATGCAAATACAGAATATAAAAGTTAAAGTCTAAGACTTAAGCTTCTTCACGTTTTTGTCAGAAGGGAGGACGATTCATACCACAGGTAACAGAAGAATGCAAAGTGTCAGCTTCTGGGGTACACTGAGCCATGTTAATGGGCAGTCGTTGAGTATTTCTTACCCCTCCACCCACACACCCTGGATGGATGGATGGGTGGGTGGATGGATAGGTGGATAGCAGTGGTACTCCATGGGGTTGTTTGCTGGGGCCATACTCCTAACATTGCTGTCTGCTTTTTTTAAAGGGCTGACACTGAAGAATGGATTGCTACTATTGAAGCATTACTTTCAAAAAGTTTCGATGCTTGTCAGTGGCTAGTTGAATATTTTATTAGTTCTGAAGGACGAGAATTGATAAAGTAAGTGTCAAGGTCTTTAAAGTAAGAGAAATTTGTGTCTCTACCAATGATTTAGAGCAGAAGTTTCTTATAACCCTTTTTATTTCAACTTGAAACTGTTTTTCTGATCAGAGTCAATTTTAAACTCTCTTCCCTGAAGTCATGAAGAAATTATTCAGGTCACTCGACAATCATCTCCGTTGGACTAGACTCAGGCACATGTTCAGTGGTTGCAAGAAGAACATGTGAGGCAGCTCACCCACTGAGCGCTCACAGGCGGGTCCTAGACCCCAGCTATGGCTCAGGGGGGTCAGGAACGCAAGTCCCTTCCCCTAGGGACTCACAGTCTGGTGGCAAGAGGTTATTGCACAGGTCACAATATCCCCTGTGTTTGGATCTGACTAAAAAATTATTTTTCACTAATCTGATAGTATATTAGCTGTGATAGTACATTTACCTATGTACTTATCATTTAAAAAATTGCCTTTTCTGTTAAAAATTCAAAATACCCCAACCACCGTGAATGTTTACGCCTTACTTCCATCATCCTCATCAAGTCAGCTTCTCTTATCCTTGGGGAGTTCTACATCTTCTGGGAGACCCAGCGGGCACTGCCTTGATTTTCAGTGTCTTGTCTCCTTTCTCCCCAGTGGGCTCTTCTTCACTCTGCGTCAGCCGTACCTTCTCCTCACCCCTCAGACTTCCCGTGTCAGCTCACCCCACTTCTGGTGAGTGACCTGGCCTCAGACTTGCCTGAGACAGGCACAGATTAACAAATGGGTACCCCCAGCCCCCGTCCCAAGGTCCGTGTACCTATCAGAGTCTGGTCCCATCTTGTCCTTTCCTCCCGTTGTTACAGAGGAAAGTGCTCTCTTCTCTCAAAATGAGTCTCTGTACACATGCCGACCTTCTCCAGAAGTTGGCCCTTTAATTATCTCACTCTTACTCCTTTGTGATTACCTTGTAGGATTTTCTATCAGGTTACTTCTGTCAGCATACACACATGCTCTGGTATCTTTCAACTTCAAACAAACGCACAGGGAATTCGGAAATGCGAGTCCCTTCCCACAAGGCAGTCACTGTCTGGTGGTGCGTCAGAGATCTGATCAAAGGCCTGGTCTTCTCCCCTTCATCTCTGAGCCTGAACCCAGATGTTTACTTGCCTACTTCATGTCTCCACTTTTTCCTGCAGTCTCTCTTTCAGCAACAGAAGTGTTGTTTTTGAAACAAATTAGGTCACTTCACTTCTCTGTTACAAGTGGATTCCTGTTGCACTCGTAATAAAATATAAACTCTTTACCATACCCACAGAGCCTTACGTGATCTGGCCTTTGTCCTTCCAGGCTCAGGCTGTCTCACTTCCTCCTTGCTTACCTGGCTTGAACCATCCTGGCTTGCTGGTTCCTTGAACATGCCAGGCTTGTTTTGCTACCTAAAGATCCTGGCACTTGTTGTTCCTTCTGTCTGGAACACTGTCCCCTCCCCTAGTTCCCAGTGAGCACCTTCTCCAGATGTCAGCTTAAACATCACTTACTCAGAGAGGCTGTTCCCGATCACCAGGTCCAGAGGAGGTTTGCCTGCACATCTCCTCCACTGACCTCCAGCCTCGTGAGGGCAGAAGCCAAGTCTCTTTGGTTCTCTCCTATACACAAAGAGCCTGGCAAATAGTAAGCACTCAAATAGTTATTTGTGCGTGCATGCATATATCCATGAAGAGAGAACTAATAAACATTTCTTTGAAGTATTGTATGCCTGTCCCTTTAGAGTTTGCATTAGAAATGACCTTTCACCCGTTTTTCCAGTTCAATTCCAAAATCTTTTCCCAGTAGAACTCCCAAACATTATGCTAGGCATTACAGTGTCATAGAATCATCACCCATTTGGAAGGAACATAGTATATGTGTTGTTCATTCCCTATATCCAAGGAGGCTTGCTTTTAAATATCTCCAGAGAAATTCTGTAACTTCTCTGGGCATATGTTTTGATTTCTTAGTATTCCTAATGGTCAAGAATCCCAGTGAATTACTTCATCTAAAAAATTCTTCCTGATAGAGTTCAGTATAGTTTGTTTCTTTCTTTATGAAGACCAATCACTCATCACTATCAATTGCTGTGATTTCACATGTTTGAAGAATTAATCTTTTTTCTCTAATCACTTATTTCTTTAGAACCTTTAAGATAGCTTAGATTGTCATTGTTACAACTAAAAACATATATACTGCACTAATATTTTAGTAACTGTAAATGTGGAGAGGGTATTGTCTCTTAGATCAGCCCTCAGTGTAGTCCTTTTTTTAGGCAATTTTAGAAATGCAATTATAATTATAAAAAATTAAATTCTTAATATTGCTTACAAATTGATCCAAAAAATTCAGACTCCTGACATGAAGGATACTTAACATCTTTTAAGAACTTTCATTGTGGAAAGTGTTAAACATACACAGAAGTAGACAAAAGGGACCCTCTCCTGTACGCGTTCCCCAGCTCAGGCTGTCAGTATTTTGCCAGTCTTGTCTTCCCTGTCTCACACACACACTCACATACATGTGAGTATTTTCTTTCTTTCCCTCTGAAGTATTTTAAAGTAAATTGCAGGCAACGTATAATTTCACTGTAAATTTTCAGCACGTATCTCTAACAGATTAAAATTTTAAAAAATACACACTTTACCATTATCACACCAAACAAAATTAGTAATTCCTTCATATCATCTTAGTCGGTGTTCAGATCTTCCCCAGATGTCTCAAAAATGTCGTTTTACCATTAAATTTGTACAGATGGGGATCCAGCGAGGTCCACACATTGCCCTTGGTTTATGTATCTCTTAAGATTCTTTTCATTCTTCAACATTCAGTAGTTCCTTTGACCCATCACCCCCTTTTTTGAGCCGTTTATTCTGGGAGGAGCCTGGCCATTTGCCCTGTAGAACTCGTGTCTTCTGGGTGTGTGCGTCCTCTTGGTGCCCCTCATGTGCTGTGAGAGGAAATGTGCGGCACTCCCCTGTAGGTCTCTTCCCAAAAGAATTGTTCCCGAATCGGATCAGGCCTCTAGAGCTAGATATTGTAGGAGCACTTGTTATCTTCTTAAACTTTTTTTCTGGTTGTCACTTACAATCTTATTGGACTTGGAAGATTGCCCCGTGTGTGTGTGTTTCAAATTAGGCAGCTGCTGTGTAGCGTTCACAGTTACGTGGAACGAGCAGAAACACGGTGCCTCAGGAAGCTCTGCTTGGCCCCTAAGCGAGTGCCAGCGCTCTCAGAGTCTCGAACCGACATCTGCGAATAATTTTATTTCTTGCATATTATGTGGGACCCGTATTGGGAAGGTTGGGTTTACAGAAGTCTGACTTGCTTTTTCACACCACATTTCTCTGTCTTTCAGGATTTTTCTGTTGGAGTGCAATGTGAGAGAAGTCCGAGTCGCTGTGGCCACCATTCTGGAGAAAACCCTAGACAGTGCCTTGTTCTATCAGGATAAGGTCGGTCTCATGTTTAAATTTGTATTTATATATTCTGTTTTTACCAAACATTTTAAATTGCAGGTCATAAGAAAGAGAGCCTAGGATTGGAGTCTGGTCGTTTTGCCACATGAAATGCACCTTCTACGCACTGACTTTCTGATAAATGCCAGGGTAGAAGTCATTCTGTCCCTTCCTCCTCATATCCCAGAAACGAGGATAGGCTAGGAATTTGGGTCTGCTTTGGTCTGCTTCAGGATTTTCTTTCTAGAATACTCCCTTTTCAGAGTCCTTTCTCAAGAATTTGTATTAGATCCTTCTGAACTGAGACTAACGTGAGTCTAGTAGCTCTAGTCTAGACCAACAGACATCTTGAGCCACCTCTGGCTTTGTCTCTTTCCTCATAAGCTGTTTTCCTGATCTAAACCTGCAGATGGCAATCAAACCAAATAGTGTCGTTAATCCAGGGGCATTGGCCAAAAAATGAATGGTCCCTTCATGGGTCTCCATTATTTCCTAATCTTTGTTCCTGTTTCTCTGAATTTCTTCTAGCCTTATTTTCTGCAACATGCTTTCTGGTTCACAACTCCACATGTACACGTGGTAAAACAAACCTTGGTGTTCATTACCATCCTTAATTCCCAAAGATTTTAAGTGTTAGGGAAATAAATGACATACATTGTAAATCTGATTATTCAATGTGTTATCAAGTCCTAGCAAATACAGCCGTTACTTCCTAAGTTTGCTGTTTCAAACAGCTGACACTACATGGAAAACTTTGAAAAATGTTATTTTCAGAACAAATTGGTTCCTTAAAACATTGGCTGAAGGCAGTGTATTTCAATAAACTAAATACAAATTTTAGGAATTGCTGCTTCAAATTCGTATGTAGACTTTGCTATGCAACTTTGAACAAGTCCTTTAAGGAGGATGTTGATCCAGCTACAGTGCCTGGCACCCAAGCACTTAGTTCCTCGAACAAGGAGGTCAAATATGCCCTTTAGGAAGGTCCCAGAAAAAGACTATCTCTCAATTCCAGGAATTATTAGGAAGTTGAGGTTTACTGTAAGACAGTGGTTTTTGGTCAGCTTAAATGGCAGAACCATTTTCTAAACAAAAGCATACCTGGATGCAGAATATATAAAATAAGTCGCTGGGAGCTGCCTGGACAGTTTAATTACCATTGCTCCACCCCCTGTAGAAATTTCCTAAGCTGCATCAAGAATCCTTAATGTAAGGACCATCTCACTCTCCTCCTTCGTCCCATGTACCGGCTCAAACAAAGGATAAAGATAGTATTAGTGCAGTCCCCCTACAGCTGGGGTCAGGCCGTAGCATATCACCCACCAGCCTCTAAAGGCAGAGAGGGAAGGCATGGAGAATGTAAGCGTGGAAGCCATTTGCCCAGCATCTGTCTGATACCCAGCTGATGTGTTTTCGTGTCTATTTCTCCTCCATAATGGAAACGGTGCCTCTTGCCACTCCCCTGTATTGTACAGTACTTAGAAATGAAGTGCTATATAAATGCTAAATTTTTACTGTATTTATGATGGGTGTGACAGGATGGATGGGAGTATTTCAAAAGTCTATGAATACCATCTTCAGAGGAAATGAACGAATTAGAATAGTAAGCCTGGTCTTCATTTTCAGATCACAGATGGATTTCTAGAGACTTGTCCAAAAACAGATGGGGTGGGAGGGAAAGAAGAAGCAATGTCATAACCAAAATGGTTTCTAAACAAATAAAATGTTTTTCAAAGCTTTCCATGAGGCGTCAGCGGGCTCTCAAGTAAGTTCACAGTTGAGTGGATATCACCGTTGTCATTCTGTCAGGCTGTTGCTCTCCATTTGCTCCATTGGCTTGGTTTCTAGCCCCTATGCCTGTGTCTGTGTTTTTTATTCTTTGCATCTGTGATTATGTGAAGAAGCAGCATAGCGGAGGGCGGGATTCAGAAACATGTCTCCCCCGACACCCCGCCTTTTCTTAAGAGACAGAAATTGGCTCTGGAGAAAATATGACTGTTAGTAGAATCATGCCTTTGACTCTGCAATCTAGGAAACTAGACTTTCCTTATAATTACTGCTGCCAGCACCAGTCTTTCCCTGGAAGGTAAAACTGAGGATTCTGTTTTTGCTCTCCAAAGCATAAGTCCATCTGAATCTTGAGACTGGATTGTATCAATCAGACTTTCCTTTTGTTCTTACGGTGGTTTACTTCAAATTAATCCTGTTACAAATGTCTGTCTTGTATTCTTTTTCTTTATGTAATTTTATCTTTTCTCTAACCAGTTAAAAAGCCTTCATCAGTTACTGGAGGTACTACTTGCTCTGTTGGATAAAGATGTCCCAGAAAATTGTAAAAACTGTGCTCAGTACTTTTTCCTGTTCAACACTTTTGTACAAAAGGTAAGTGATCTTTTTTCTAATGTCTTTTTTTCTAATACAGCAGATTTATAGTCTAAAGAAATTTTATACATGGAAAAATTTTAGACTACATAGTATGGTTTTATGAGTTTTTCTTCTGAAAAATCTTAATTTGTGAATTATATTACTTGCAAGAATTCTGATACGGGTAGGTATAGTTACTCATTGATAGCAAGCGGTAGAACACTTTTCATTTAGAGCAGTGTTAGTTGTTCAGCAGCCATTGTGAAGCAATATGAGGCTCAAGAGTTTTTTAGTTTTAACAAGTACTTTCTATATGTAAATTATAGCATTTGAAAGTACATTGACTCCTTAAAAACATCTCATTTAGCTGTGTTTTTAAAACACATTTTTTGTCTGGATAGGAATATAATTTGTCATTGTCAATATTTTGTGACAGCAAGGTATCAGGGCTGGGGACCTTCTTCTGAGACATTCAGCTCTGCGACACATGATCAGCTTTCTCCTCGGGGCCAGTCGGCAAAACAATCAGGTAATGCTGCTTACTTTGATATTCCAGATAGAATGGTCGTGAGTTTTGTTGCTACTTTGCTTCTTTTTGTAGGTGATAAATATTTTTAATTTCATAAGAGTCCAGGTACTAGTGCTACATAGACTTTAAAATTTTTGGAGTTCAGTTATTTTTACAACTTCTTCACAGAATTTAGTGTAATAACCCGTGAAAATGACTGCTTAGAATATCAGTCAAAATGTGAGTTGTGAGTGTCACAGGAGGGAAGGATGGATTCTGGTGGGAGATTTCACAAGCCTTCAAGGAATAGGTGGTATTGGGGCCCTCTGCTTCCTCTCTGGGGCTGTGAACAAGGCTATTTTGGTAGTGGTTGTTTTAAGTCCAATGCTGGTAAAACAGCCAGAATTCAAATGTGAAGTTGTACTGTTATAAACTGAATGATGTTGGACATGTAGTACTCTTATTCAAATGAGAGAGAAGTTGTTTTGTAATAATAGGGTTGAATATATCCAAAAATGACTCTTCTGTTTGAAGTTCTTATATTGATGTGTCCCTACTATCTGTTACTTTTTTTTTTTTTTTTTTTTTTAGACAGAGTCTCACTCTGTTGCCCGGGCTATGCCATGGCATCAGCCTGGCTCACAGCAGCATCAAACTCCTGGGCTCAAGCAGTCCTTCTGCCTCAGCCTTCTGAGTAGCTGGGACTATAGGCATGTGCCACCATGCCCGGCTAATTTTTTTCTATATATTTTTAATTGGCCAATTAATTTCTTTCTATTTATAGTAGAGACAGGGTCTCGCTCTTGCTCAGGCTGGTTTCAAACTCCTGACCTTGAGCGATCCACCCGCCTCGGCCTCCCAAAGTGCTAGGATTACAGGTGTGAGCCACCACGCCCGGCCACATTTTTTTTGTTTGACAAATTTAAAATATATAAAATGTTAACATGTAGTAATGATAAGTACTGTTTATGGAGTGCTTATATATACCAGATACAACTGGTCACTTTATGGTGGTATACTTTTGATGGTCACAATTCAGTAAATATTAGGTAATTTCATCCCCATTCTCAGGCAAGAATTAAAACACAGAGATGTTAAGTAACTTGTTAAAGGTCACAATGCTAATGTATAGGTGGAGCAGGGATTCAGACCCAGGTTTGCTGATTTCAAATCCAGAGCCTTCCCCTGTATGTAATATATCACATTGCCGCTTAGGCCTCTCAGCTTCCTCTTCAGTATTAAAATCAAGTACTAACACCATAACATGCTCTGTGTGTTGACACGATGTTGAGATTTACAATATCCCTTTTCCTGTATAAGCTCTTTCCTGTTTGGGACTCCACTGACACTGGTGACTGATGTAAATTTACTGTAATTCAGCTGCACATATAGTGAAGATTATTTTGCATTTATAGAGCACATTTTTACTTCTGAAAACATTTTCACTTTTTATATTTTATTTGGTCCTCAAAATCACAAAGTAGAACAGGTAGCCTTATGTTGGCCGCCATATGAAGAGGTCAGGTGGTGTTCTGGCAGACAGTGTGCCCACATCTGTACAGCCCAGAAAATGGCAGAGGCAGGGCCAGACCTCCAGCCTCAGGGGTTCTCCTGGTATACTGAGGCACAGGAAGATTCCCTGGCACGTCCTAAGCACTCCGTACCGAAGGTGAAAACATGAATAGATTGGTTTTAGAATATGAGTTAATATGTCTGGGGGGGAACCATTTGAGCTAGCTTAAAACTTGTGACCTTTTTGTACTTTGACCTCTTCTACTATCAAGCATCGAGAAATAATTGAGACCCAGAATATCATGAACCAGCAAATCTTCTCCCATTTTGTGTTATTTCTAACCACAACACTAATGTCCACTTTATCTTCTCTGATGACAGATCCGTCGATGGAGTTCAGCACAAGCACGAGAATTTGGGAATCTTCACAACACAGTGGCATTACTTGTTTTGCATTCAGATGTCTCTTCCCAAAGGAATGTTGGTAAGCTTTAACATAGCTAAATGCAACAGAAAAAGGAAGAGACTGAACTTGCTGAGCGTGGAGAGTAATAATGTTAGCCATTAAATGGATATTACCTGTTTCTCATTTGGCTATTTGATAAATAGCACTTAAACTCTCTATTTTAAATCATGGTAAGCTTCACCTTATTTTATTATGTTGTCACAAGAGAAAGTGAGTCAATCATTTATTTGGGGAAGTAGGAGGATATATGAGTATTTTTTTAAACACTAGGATTAAAGGCTAATTCAGAGTTCATTCATCACCAAAATTTGAACAGTTACTATAGTGGGAAAATCAGCCAAGATGTGGCTTGGAGTCTCCTACCTGTGGGAACTTTGACCAAGCCACTGACCTTTCCGATCCTCAGTACAAAATAAAAATATTAAAAACATAATTCGCCAGCTGCAATAAGGATTAATGAGATAAAATGTTGAAGTACGTTGTAAAACCAAAGGGGATTTAAATGTAAACTATGTCATTGAAATATATTTGATTACAAGGTATAGTTAATAGCATTTCCCAGAACCAATAGCATGGTCATCAGTTAATGTAACAAAGGTGCAAGTTGTCCTACATGATTATCCAGAGTCCTAACCTCTGTGTGTACTATGTTTTTATTCTGTTTCTAGGCCTTGTCATGACAGTAGCAACAATAGTAATAATACAACAAAGCAGCTGAAATATATTCAGTGTTTTTTGTGTGCTGTGCCTTACGTGGTGCTTTAAATGTATTGTGTTTAATCCCCATAGCAAACCTGTGAGGGTATTACCCTCTTCTATAGGCAAGGAAACTAAGAAACAGAGAGGTTTAGTCACTTCACAGGTCTCCAGGCTAGTTGGTGGCAGAGCTGCCAGGATATGAATGCAAGCTCTGACCCCTGGGGCTGCGGTAGGTGGCGCTTTAGTGTCCCCTGGCTAAGAATATGTAAAGGCAGGACATGGGATAAATGTCACAGGCCATCATTCTGGGAGAGAAACACTTATTGAGTCTCTAAAGGGATGCTGGAGGAACATAAGGATATGGTTGTAAGTAGAGTTTGCTTACTAAACTCTGACTCACTCATCTAAAAAGACAAAGCTACCTAATTTTGTGAGTTCAGACTGTTTTGTAAAAGAAAATTAAAATATGCGTTCTTATTTTTCTAGCAAATGAGGTAACCCCTTTCATATGGGTTGATTCTGCTTAGCACAGTGGTGTTGGTCATTTTTGAGGACGATTGTTTGAGGAACAGAAGTGTCTTATCCACTGTATCCTTGGGCACTTTTCTCGTATACTGTCTACATTTTACCTCTTTGAAAGATTATCTTGAGTGGAGTTACTGGGAGTCCACAGCTACGCACGCTGTAGGCTTACACTGAAGGAAGTGGGCAAACATTTTCTGTCATCTGCATGACTGGCTTCCCCTTTAGATCGTGAGGGACCAGCTTGTAAGTTCTCAACAATTGTGTGTGAATCTTGAGAGAGTCACATTACTTTGCGCCTGTCTATTTTGTGGAATAACACCAAGTGAGACAGATTGTGTTTTGTGCTTTGCTTCTTTGATCTCCTAAAGCTCCTGGCATATTTAAACAACGACCACCTGTTAGCGTCGCTCCCTCGAGCCCTCTGCTGGCCCTGCATGAGGAAGTGGAAGCCTTGTTGTTTCTGTCTGAGGGGAAGCCGTACCTGTTAGAGGTAGTACCTGTTATTCTAAAGCCATTTTCTCTTTATTTTAGTTATTTCCATATGAGGAAAAATGCCTTTTTTTATTAGTTATATTTTGCATATTGCTCTAATGAAGAGGAATATTGTTAAGAGAAGAAATGATGCTTTCAGATTGATTTTTCTTCCTGTGTATAAGTCAAAAAGAAATAATTGGTGGAAGAGAATATTATTAGTCCTCTTTTCTGCCAATAACTGGGCTTCTAGGCCCAGCCCATCCAGCTACCCTCCCATGCCCCAGGGAAGCAGATGGCACTTCACCGATCAGAATCACTCAGTTTGTTAGAGACGGCTTCCTCCACCATCTCTTCTGCGTATCGCCGGTCCTGGAATGCTAAACTCGGAACCTGGGGAGAGTTGAGCTGCTCCCAGCTCTCCGTGTGTGGCGCAGCCCCATCCAAGCCTCCTGTTCCACCGAGAGCTGCCGCTCCTGTGGACTTAATCTTCCAACCCTCCTTCCGTGACCTGATTCACATACATACGACTCTATGAACAATATGCATTCTGGTTTTTAAAATCATATCAACAGTGCTATGCTGCCCCTCTCTCTCTCTTTCTCTCTCTCTTTTTAGCTTAATATTATATATTGGATCCATCAGTGATTATTTTAATTTTGGGGGGGAGAGCATTTGCCTTTGAAAATCTGATGAAAGTGACTCACTCTCTCCTGAACAAAAGTGCACATTTGCACAAAGTTGTGTAAAATTTCAGACAGGTTCAAACACCTTGAAATCTATCCGTAGACTTCTAGTTAAGAAACCCTGTTTTGATTCAGTGTTGATGATCTTAAATCTGAGTAAATTTCAGTTAAAGTCAGGAACAGCAGATTCATTGTTAACTGCGGTATAAGAAGAGCCCGCCCCTGTTAACTTCCTCCCACCAGGTGATGTTTGCCCTGCGAGAGCTGACAGGCTCACTCCTGGCACTCATGGAGATGGTCGTGTACTGCTGCTTCTGCAATGAGCATTTTTCTTTCACTATGCTGCATTTTATTAAGGTAGGACCTGACTTAAACCTAGCAGTAGCCAGATGGCCTTCAGCTGAGGCTCTAGGAGAACATTCCTTTGCTCCAGGCAGTATGCTGCTTTTAGTAGACTAAATTGTTTTTTCTAATCATAAAAGTAGCGTAGGCTTATTTTTATTAGTGTTTAATTACATACATGATACATTACTACATTCTCTTTGTGAAAAATTTAAGCATACAAATGAGGCTAAAGTCTCTTTTGACCACCACCAGTCCTCCTTGTCCCCTCCTCTCCATTTCACCCCAAGGACCAGTACCGTCACACTGGCACGTTTCCTTCAGGCCTCTTGGTTTGAATTTACGCTACACATATTAGTTTCTGCCCACAGCATTTCTGCGTACTTTCTTTCCTGTACCAATATTTATAACAGTGATGTTGACAAGAAGCAGGTGGTTAGTGGATTATGTCTTTAGGCTCTTACTGTGATGTGTTTTGCTCTCAGCATTTTTTTTTTTTTTTTTTTTTTTTGAGGCAGAGTCTCACTCCCTTGCCCAGGCTAGAGTGAGTGCCATGGCATCAGCCTAGCTCACAGCAACCTCAAACTCCTGGGCTGAAGCAATCTTTCTGCCTCAGCCTCCCGAGTAGCTGGGACTACAGGCATGCGCCACTATGTCCGACTGATTTTTTGTATATATTTTTAGTTGGCCAATTAATTTCTTTCTATTTTTAGTAGAGACGGGGTCTCGCTCTTGCTCAGAGCTGGTTTTGAACTCCTGACCTTGAGCAATCCGCCCGCCTCGGCCTTCCAGAATGCTAGGATTACAGGCGTGAGCCACAGCGCCCGGCCTACTCTCAGCCTTTTTTGAACATGCTTGTGTCAGAAGTGATTACGTTCCCATCTTTGCTATTTACTAGTCATACGACCTGGGGCAGTTTCCTCCTCTGCAACGTGGGAGGAAATGTGACGACTGCACAGGTTGTGAGGATTTAGTGAGCGCCTCACACCCTGGGAGTAGGGTATTATAACACAGTAACCTTTTATACCTTGTATATAGGTATGAATTTATTAAAATGTCCAAAGGAGTGTGAGTTTTATGAACCTGCTTTGTTAGTGTATCTTGGCAGATTATTCTGTTGCATAAACTGACTTTTTTATGTGCTTCACTCGTAGCATACTGAGCTCAGAGCATTCTCATGGCTATACCATCATATTCTGGAAAACAAAATAGGAATATGTACATACATAAATTCAGATCTGTTTAGTGACTTGCATTCTCCCCTTTCCTTTCATACTCTCTCCTCCTTCCTAATTTAGTAGTCAAGTGTCACAGAGTGCTACAGCTGGAAGGACCTTAGAGGTTGTTTATTTTAGTTCCCAGATTTAGCACTTGGGGAAACTAAGGCCTAGAAGGAGGAATTGACTTGCCCAGGGTCCAGATAGTGGTAGAGCTAGTGCTTGGTTCCAGTGTGTTGATTGCCACTCCAATGGGCATTCACTGAAATTTTTATGTATTTCAGAACCAGCTAGAAACGGCTCCACCCCATGAGTTAAAGAATACGTTCCAGCTACTTCATGAGATATTGGTAAGTCATAAATGTTCTGATTCCCTTGTATTTAGGTACTTATTAGTCAGCATGTGTTTGTAAATAAAAAGTTGTGTGTTCTTTTATTGTTTTTCTCATTCATTTGGTCTATGTTTATCAAGTCCTGTTCATGTCAGTCACGTGCTTCACACATTACTGATTTAGAGGTGAGCAGTTATGAAGCTCTACCTCTTAGGAATTCACAGTTACGTGAGGGAGGTGGACAGGGACACAGCAGTTATAGTGCACAGAGCAAAGGTGAGCACCAGGAGATGGTTAACCCTTACTGAGCCTTTACAATGGATAAGGCACTGTGCTAAGCACAAATGTTACCATGTTTAAACCTGATTACCTGCAGAGGTAAGTTGCTGGCTTTACAGTTTATCAAATCGTAGACACCATTGATTGTATATGTACTACGAAAAATATTTTTAAGAGTCAGGAAACTGAAATATAATCAACCATAGGATGCTTTCCAATTTTGGAAATACGAAAAGCAGGAAAAAAAATCAGTTATAATCAGCAATAATATTGAAAACTGAGATATAGAGAGGTTGAGTGGTTTGCCCAAGGCCACCCTTGGCAGGTCAAAGGTCTGTGGCAGAGTCGGGATCTGAGCCAAGAGACTGGCCCCAGAGCCTGTGCTCTCTACGAAACCCTCAGGAGCTCAGTGATTTGTAAGTAAATGACATGACTAGAAGCAGGAGGGGGAACTGAGTAGAGCTTGGGGAAAAAAGCCCAAGCCAGATCATGAAAACCTTTGGGTACCCGTCCTAAGGCATGTGGACTTTTTCCTGTAGGCCAGTGGTTGCTCACTGGTGTCTGGTTATGAGCTAAGGAGAAAGACACCCTAGGCTAGTCTCTAACCCTAAAGAGAGGGAGGGACTCTGTCCCTTAAAGAGAGAGGGACTTAGAGGGACTGTGTTCCCTTTAGGTCCCTAATGCTTAACATAGGTCTTGGCACAGAGTGGGCATTCAGTAAAGGGGTTTGAATAAGAAAATAACATCTTGGACGCCATTTGTTAAAATCCTGTTTTTCTGGTCCTTTACCTCCTTCTGGTGCTTTTACAAACTTGGGAAGATTTTTGCTTCTCGGGGGTAGGACTGTGTGTTGCTCACCTGATCAACAGCAAACCCATATAGCTTACTACACTGTGTGCAATTTAGTGCTTAGAACTAGAAATACAGTAACAAGTGAGACCTACATTCAGCCCTGTGTAGCATGGCAAAAACATTCGCTTCACTTTCTAGAGCCTGTATAATAACAACTTCAACGCATTTTTAGTAAACAAGTTAGAGCATAAACCTCTTATCCTTAGGATTATGAAGTATACGTCCTTATAATCCACAGAGAACTGTAGATACAGTTGCTCAGAACATATAGATAGGAAATGAATGGGTCTTTCATCGTAGTTGAAAATTTAAGATATGTTTGCAATATATGGTGATGACATAATATTTGTTTGTATTGGATTTTGTTATGTTAGAAACCACATTAATTTCTTGAGTAGAATTATAAAGAAGGCACCAGTGGCTGTGACACAAGCTGCTTCTTTCATTCACCAACCTTTATTTCCTTCCTTTCACAGGTCATTGAAGATCCCATACAAGTAGAGCGAGTCAAATTTGTGTTTGAGACAGAAAATGGATTACTAGGCAAGTATGCCTGGCCTGTGGACAAACGTCTGCAGTAAATATGTAGATAACCGGTTGTTCTGGTGGGTTCTGCCTCCTGCTGCTCTCTCTGGCTTAGATCAGTGAGTGATACGTTAGATGTCCGGTCAGGGCCACTGAGTTCCCTCATTCTAGTTGGGAGAATTAAAACCCAAGGCTCTTATCGCCAAGGGTGTTATGACTTAGAAGCTGAAAGCCCCTCTCTGATGGAGGAAACCCTTCATTCCACACCATAGCCACTGGGGAGGAAAACACTAAAACCTTCAGACTCGGGATGTTGTCAGGCTCATGAAATGTGATTGTCTTTTTTCTTATGATATGAATGTAACTAAATTTCCCTTATAAACTCATAAATGTTTTCTGTCAAGGCTTTCTTTTTCAGAAGGCTAAATTGGCTTTAATGAGCTATTTAGTAGAAAAAGTTTAGTTAAAAATAGTGTTATTCACCTTCCACCATACACTTATATTTCCAGTTAATCTGAGTCATTTTAGATTTTGCTATATATTAAGAGGAAGTTTGGGGCCTCCTTTTATTGCAGAAAGGAGATTTCAGCTAAGAAGCTTAGAAGCTACACCTTTCCAGGACAGCCCTTTGGAACAGTGTACTCTAGTCAGAGCAGTACCCAGGCTCTCTGTAACTTAAAAACTATAAACTCCTCAGAAGCAAGACCAAGTATTACTTATTTTTAAACCCCTGAAACACAGAGCAGGAAATATTTGTTGAACTGAAGTATATAAATTTCCATTTATCAAACTAAAAGTGTAATAACTACTCTTTATTTATTTATTTATGTATTTTTTGAGACAAAGTCTCACTCTTTTGCCTGGGCTAGAATGCTGTGGCATCAGCCTAGCTCACAGCAATCTCAAACTCCTGGGCTCAAGCGATCCTCCTGCCTCAGCCTCCCAAGTAGCTGGGACTACAGGCGTGCACCACCATGCCTGGCTAATTTTTTTTTAAGTTTCTGTATATATTTTTAGTTGTCTGGCTAATTTCTTTCTATTTTTTTTATAGAGACAGGGTCTCAACTCTTGCACAGGCTGGTCTCGAACTCCTGCCCTTGAGCGATCCTCCTGCCTCAGCCTCCCAGAGTGCTAGGATCACAGGCGTGAGCCAGCACACCTAGCCAATAACTACTGTTTTCTCAGTAGTATGGTAGAACAGTCTCTGGGTGAATAATCAGCCAGTGTAAATTTTAATTCCTTTTCAGTTCTTCTGAAAGTCAATCTTTGACCACCGTGTATTTTTTTTGGTCCTATTTAAAGTAGTGTTTCTACCCGTTAGAATTTGGGAGAGTCTGTTGAGTCAGGTACCACCATGCTTTTTAGTTAAGTTGTTCCTTACCTGCGTATCAAAATTGTTCGTCAGTTTTCAGAACAAGAGACCGTGTGATTACTTGGACCCACTTTCAGCTTAGTCCTTTACTGTTAAAATGTCCTCTTTTCCTTCAGCTTTGATGCACCACAGTAATCATGTGGACAGCAGCCGCTGCTACCAGTGTGTCAAATTTCTTGTAACTCTTGCTCAAAAGTAAGTATTGATTTAAAATACAGACAGGAAATGGTGTTTTAATTACAAGTGAAATATGACTAGAAGAAAAAAATCTGCCCGTGTTTTGGTAGCTAGAGAATCTGACTCAGTCAGGGAATGCTTGCTTGGAAGGTATAGAAACTTATTTAAATGATACTTTTAAAAAAAATATGAACAGGGAGTATTAAAAGAGTAGCAGATCTTATGGAATCCAAAAAACAAAAAGGCTAAACCACCAGGCCTTATATCAGAAGGTCAGGAATCGAGGCAGATATAGATTTAGAGACCTTAAAAGCAAGGATTCATGCACCCTTCACTTGAGGTCACATTCACTGATAAAACTTAACTACTAAATCTTCCAGGCTCTAGCTCCCCAATTGCAAAATAGCCTCTCAAGGGACAAAATCATGTCACCTGTAGCTACTGAGCAGTTATGAACCCAGGCTGCGTGCCGGGTACTTTGCCTGTATTGTCTTGTTTAATCTTTTCAACAACCTCATAAGATTAGGTACAGTTATTAGTCGTATGTCATGGGTGGTTTAAGTGACATGCCTAGAATCATAGAGCTAAAACTTGAATACATTCGATTGACTTTAAAGTGAAAATTCTTTATTTTAATTGTGATAAAATATACATAAGATCAAATTTACCATTTTAACCATTTATCAGTGTACAGTTTGGTGACATTAAGTACATTCACACTGTTGTGCAACCATGACCACCATCCATCTCCAGAACTCCTTTTCATCTTCCAAAACTGAAACTCTGTACCCATTAAATACTAACTCTCCATTTCTCCCTTCCCCCAGTCCCTAGCAGCCACCATTCTAATTTCTGTCTGCATGAATTGGACTACTCTAGGTACCTCATATAAGTAGAATCATACAGTATTTGTGTTTTTGTGTCTGGCCTGTGTCTTCAAGGTTCATCTATGTTGTAGCATGTGTCAGAGTTTCTTTTTTTAAGACTAAATAATGTATCGTTGTAGGTATATACCACATTTTGTTTATCCATTCATCTGTTGATAGACATTTGGAAAGCAGAATTTCTTATTATCAGAAGAAACCGTAGTGATTTGCCCATTTAACTGCCTTATGCAGTACACGGGCAAACAGAAGATCAGAGTGACAGTGTAATGCCCAGGGTTATTGAGCAGACTACGCTGCCATCCCGAGTCATGCACCAGGCCTTCTTCACAACTTCATTTATTTTGCTCCAGATTTTTGCTGATTCTTAGGCTCAGGATTGCCGTCCCTGGACTTGTACCATAATAAGAATGAGGAATCTTTTGGGCTTAATCTGCTGCATTTGAGCTTCCTAAACAGATACAAATTAGAGCCCAATTGAAATAATACGTGAACATGCATTTCCCAGATAACATGGTATTGTGGACACAGATGGATATTGTCCTACCATAATTGTGGGTTCGGTAATGACCCTTGATGTTGGCAGCATGTCATCATAAATATTTGTGTAAGAGTGGCATTTCCAAATAGTGCTGTGGCCACACGATATGTCTGAAGCCAGCAGATGCTCTGTCTGGACGCCAGTGTGCTCGTTCGTACTTCTGCATCCTTCACACATCCATCGACAACGCACGTTAGTGGCAATGTCACCTTCGGTCCTGTCTTCAAATGTGAAGGACAGCTTGCGACATAGCCAAATAAAAGTGGAAAGGGAGAGGAGGCTCCAAGACCATGCTTTAAAGTTGTTTTCCCAAAATCTCATTTTTTTATTCGAATCACTAAAAGACTAATGTGATTGTATCAAGAGGTCATTATTAGATGTATAATTTGTTATGGATTTTTTGTTACATTCTTCAATTTCTAACATTGAATAGAACTGAGTGGATGTGA
The DNA here is from genome assembly GCA_963574885.1 of Lepilemur ruficaudatus. Classification (NCBI taxonomy): domain Eukaryota; kingdom Metazoa; phylum Chordata; class Mammalia; order Primates; family Lepilemuridae; genus Lepilemur; species Lepilemur ruficaudatus. Next base: position 2,221 of record CAUYRT010027433.1, on the reverse strand, counting down.
GACCCTGCACCACATATTTACCTTGTTCTCCTGCCTTTTGAAGTTTAAACACATGAATGTGTTACTTCTCCAAACCCAAAAATAGTAAAAATTTATTATAAAGGCAACTGAATTTTAATGAAAGTAGCATTTGTGTTTCAAACCAAAAAGGTACTATCAATTAAACAAGTATATTTGCAAAGAAAGCATTTGGCTAATAAAAATCTCCTCAATCACCAGGTGCCCTGCTGCTAAAGAGTATTTCAAGGAGAATTCCCATCACTGGAGCTGGGCTGTACAGTGGCTGCAGAAAAAGGTAATTGAACTTTGAATTTTTCTAGCTGTACGATAGGCATCAGTAACAGCCCATCTCATCAGGAAGCATCTCTTAAACCTAATTTGGAGACTGACCTCAGGGTATTTTCAGACTTTAAACATTTCTTTGGTACAGTTGATACCTACATATATGCATCAAATTCGTGTTGTCATATGTATGTCTTAACTTTGCAGGTGAAAGGGTAGGGATGATTTTATAAGAAGCATTATTTGACTTAAAGGTCTTAAAAGTGGAATTGAAATCTTCCATGAACATCCTAATGTGATGGAAGGCCTGGGTAGACTCACATCCTGTTTTGGCTGCATTTTAGACACTAATGTCTAATGGTAGAAACTGTGGGCTCACAGAGGCTTATTTGTGATCTCTGATGGCATCTTTGACCTTCCATTTCAGATGTCAGAACATTATTGGACGCCACAGAGTAATGTCTCTAACGAAACATCCACTGGAAAAACCTTTCAGCGAACCATTTCCGCTCAGGTGAGGGTTTTCTTCTGTTTCTGTATGCTTTGGAACCCCTGATAGAGCATTCCCCGTGTGTTTCTCAGAAACTGCAGCCGCACAGAAGAGAGGTATGGGTTGAAAATGAGAACAAGCAGAAGAAATAATTGAATTCCTATGGGCCAGGCACGGTGGCTCACGCCTGTAATCCTAGCACTCTGGGAGGCCGAGGCAGGAGGATCGCTCAAGGTCAGGAGTTCAAAACCAGCCTGAGCAAGAGCGAGACCCCATCTCTACTGATAATAGAAAGAAATTAATTGGCCAACTAAAAATATATATAGAAAAAATTAGCCGGGCATGGTGGTGCATGCCTGTAGTCCCAGCTACTTGGGAGGCTGAGGCAGGAGGATCGCTTGAGCCCAGGAGTCTGAGGTTGCTGTGAGCTAGGCTGACGCCATGGCACTCTAGCCCGGGCAACAGAGTGAGACTGTGTCTCAAAAAAAAAAAAAAAAAGAATTCCTGTGAAAGACAACAGATTGGTGTGCGCTTATGCACATCTGTGTGGATTGTTTGCCTAGTAACAGCAAAGTGGTGCACGTTGGTGAGGCCAGTCTCAGCAGGGTTCTCTGATGGCCACAATGCAGGTCCCATTCTCAGGCTCCCGGTGCCACCGCAGGTCAAATGAAGAGGGTCTTCCCTGGTGGTTGCGGCTGCCACTAAACAGCCCCTAACTTTTCCTTCTGATGTTTAAATCTCCTTCAGGACACGTTAGCATATGCCACGGCTCTGTTGAATGAGAAAGAGCAATCAGGAAGCAGCAACGGGTCGGAGAGCAGTCCTGCCAATGAGAACGGAGAGAGGCACCCACAGCAGGTATAACGGTAGGGCGTGTCCCCGTGTGAAAGGGTGACCCTGCTCCTAAGCTTTCCAAAAAGAGTTTCTAGAATCAAAGAAAAAGGATGCCTCCTCTCCAGTGTGAGTCTAAAGAGACAGCAGCCCCACCCTCAAAGTGGTCTCAGTTGAGAACTCACTCCCAGGGTGCTCACCGAGCTGAGCAGTGCTGCGGTGCGAAACGAATACATGACGTTGAGGTGTCTGGCTGGCCACTCACACAGCCTGGGGGCAGGCCTGTTGAAGCCAGGCCACCGATGTGTGTGTTGCAGCTTGTTCACTTCATTCCACCAGGTTACTTAAAATCCCTCATCTCTTTCACCAGCCTTCCTGGAAATACGGACCCATGACCGAAAACACCCCCTGCTATTCATGCGATACCTACTGGCCAGGGGGTCAAAGGATAACTTTAAACTTATTAAATATATATACAGGCCGGGCGCGGTGGCTCACGCCTGTAATCCTAGCACTCTGGGAGGCCGAGGCGGGCAGATTGCTCAAGGTCAGGAGTTCAAAACCAGCCTGAGCAAGAGCGAGACCCCGTCTCTACTAATAATAGAAAAGAAATTAATT
>CAUYRT010027432.1:0-72284 GCA_963574885.1 Lepilemur ruficaudatus | reverse complement strand
ATGTGAAAACATATACAAGTAAAAACTCACTGGTAAAAGTAAATATATAATCAAATTCAAAATATGCTAATATGATAAAGGTGGTGTGTATATCACTTTAATTCTAGTAAAAGAATTAGACAAATGTATTAAAATAACTATAGCTATAAATAATTGGTTGACAGATACATCTATATATTAAATAGATGTAAACTATTACATCAATAGCATAAAATGTGGCAGAAGAAATAAAATTGTAGAATGTACGTGATTGAAGTTAAGGTACTATCAGCTTAAAGTGGGATGTTATAAGATGTTTTATATGAGCCTTATCACTACAAAGAAAAACCATCACTTAAATACACAAAAGATAAAGGAATCAAAGCATAACATTACAAAAATATAACAAATTATAAAGAAAGACAGCAAGATTGAAAGGAAATAACAAAAGAACTATAAAATAGTCAGTAAAAAATTAACATAATGCCAGTAGGAAGTTATTACCTATCAATAGCTACTTTAAATGTATGTGGATTAAATTCTCCAGTCAAAAGACAAAGAGTAGCTGGCTGAATGGATAAAAGACACTCACTTTAGCCCTAATGACACACAGGCTGAGAGAGAAGGGTTGGAAAAAGATATTCCAGGAAAACGGTAACCAAAAGAAAGCACGTGTGGCTATACTTATATTAGACAAAATAGACTTCAAGTAAAATACTATACAGAGGCAGAGCAAGCTTGGAGAGGGGCAGAGAGGGAGGCATAGGCCACAGGGTGGGGAAAAACAAACTGCACAGGGCCGGGCGCGGTAGCTCACGCCTCTAATCCTAGCACTCTGGGAGGCCGAGGTGGGCGAATCATTCAAGGTCAGGAGATTGAAACCAGCCTGAACAAGAGTGAGACCCCCATCTCTACTATAAATAGAAAGAAATTAATTGGCCAACTAAAAATATATATAGAAAAATTAGCTGGTCATGGTGGCGCATGCTTGTAGTCCCAGCTATTCAGGAGACTGAGGCAGAAGGATTGCTTGAGCCCAGGAGTTTGAGGTTGCTGTGAGCTAGGCTGATGCCATGGCACTCTAGCCTGCGCAACAGAGTGAGACTCTGTATCAAAAAAAAAAAAAAAAACCTGCATAAAGAGGCAAAGAAGGTCATTATATTGTGATAAAGGGGTCAATTTATCAAAAGGATATAACAATTTTAAATATATACACACCCAACATTGGCTCACCTATTCATATAAAGTAAATATTAATAGATCTGAAGAGTAAGATAGACAGCAATACAATAATAGTAGATACTTAAATACTTTCGACAATGTACACAGATCATCTAGATAGAAAATCAATAGGGAAATAGTGTCACACCTTTAAGAAGAGGGTTTATATAGAGTGTGTTATAACTGGATGCAGGAATTCTGGGAGCCTTCTTAGAATTTTGCCTACCGTACTCTCTCCTGATGGCTGGACTGACTGAAAAGTTGAATGACTTTCCTTTATTTAATGGATATAACTATATGATTATTGCTAGGTGAAAAATACTCAATAAACAGGTAAATAACTCTGTTAGCATGTATACCATAGCGTAGATACAGTGTATTTATCAACAAATAAAAACATGGCTTGAGACTACTTTTTCATTTTGAAGAACCATAAGTTCTGTTTATCTCCTTACATGTAAACCTTACACCCAATAAATAATTTACTTTGAAATTTGAGGAGGTATTTGGTATTTCTTACATTAGTATTTGTAGGAAACTATTTTTATGTGACCAATTCCTACTGTAACGCTTATTTGACATCAGGTAGTTCAATCCCACAGTTGTTCTTATCACTGAAAAGACACTCTCCTTTAGTATAGAAATAGAGAAATACCCTTAATTATGGATGCTTATTGAAATTCTTAAAGATAACTAGAGGCTTACATTGTTTGCCTAGGAGAAAACATTTTATAACATCTTTAAAAATTCCAATTGATAGTTCCTTCATATTTACTTTTAAAATGTTTGAGCACTTTACAAATGCAAATTATATAAGTAATCACACAAAATTGAACATCCCTTAATGTTGAGAAGGAGGCAAACAGCAAAAACCAGCAATCCAGAAAGAAATGAATCTTTAATCCTTTATTCTTAAACCATTTAAAATAAATATGTTACATTATGCTGATTATTTGTCTCTCAAATATGACCTTTTTATCAAACAATTGTGTAGGGTGATGAAAATACTGATATTTGGAAGAACTCTGAGTAACACTAATTTCTGGGTGATTTTACAGGCTTTGTTGCAGAGCAGCGACTCTTAAAACTTCACTCTCCATGTGATTCACCTTATAATATAAAACTTCAACTTAAGAGAAAACCACAAAGATCAGCAATAAGCATGTAAAATAAGTAACTCTTATATAGTTTTGAAAGTCTTATACATAATACTTTAACAGGTTTAGGGAAGGAAATAAAGCTACCTGAAACGGTATCCACTTTCTTTCTTGTCCCTGTGCCAGGGCGGCTCACACAACTTCTGTAACACAAGGTAGTTGTAGATTCATTGGCTGTAGTGTGCATGTATGGCGAGGAAAGGGGATGATTAAACATTTGAACTGAGAACCATCATCAGAAAGAGTGCTGCAGTGTTTGCTGTTGGTTTCCACTAACAGTAAAAGGCATTTTATTTAATATCTCTTTTTTCTGGAAGGAAAAAAAAATGAGGGAGAAGAGAAGAAATGCTAAAGGAAAGGAAATGGGAAGTTTTACCCTTTTCCTTTACGAAATTATAGGTATTCAGTGATGTTCACCAGTTACAGAGAACCAGAAGCCCAGGGCAGGCCCAAACTGGTAGAGATGAGTGTGGGTCTTGGCGCTGGAAGCTAGACATGCAAATAGAAGGCCTAGGGACTGCTAGGATAGATAGCCAGGGCCTGGGTAGGATGGGGCCTCCAGGGACTTTGAAGGGCCACTCAAAATTCAGACGGTGAAGCAGGGAGTATTGTTCCTTCCAACTACTACTTGTAGAATTTCTACTTGATATAATTATAGTAGATACAGTCAAATAGATACAGTCTAGAATTTTATGGTGGGCTATAATTTGAGATTCTTAACCTGGTGAGCAGGCTAAGAGGCATGTTTGTTTTCCTTGTAACAGGTGACAGCATGATGGGCTCATGCCATGGCATTTTTTAGTTCTTTGCAAAAGTTTCTATTTCAGTAACAAATTGGAACCCTGAAGGTGGTTTTCTCTGGGGATTTAATTATTGAAGGAATAAAATATATTCATTGTAATAGATTTAACATAATAGGTTCTCCCATAGAAACTGTGAGTAAGGATGCAGTATATGTCTGAAAGGTTCTAAAGTTCTTGCCCTATCTTGCTACCAAAAAGTAGTTTAGCCCTGGAAAAATTTGACTTGAGAAAAAGAAAAAAAAAATAGTCCTTCCATCAGATATTCATTGAGCGCCTCCTTTAGGCTTTCTTGGAGGAGCTGAGAATAAAAACGAAAAATCCACATCCTACCTTGTAGGAGTTTATAGTAGGAGTTTATAGTCTAGTAAAAAAAAATTATACAGTACCTGTGTACTCTCACTTCATAATTAAAAAGCAAAATTATGAATTATGTGTCCACATGGAATCATTTGTCTAAAATAGAAATATAAAGACAAAGAGACAATAGGGCATAATTATATCTAATATCTATGGTAAGCATACATACTCAGGCCATTGGTCTACATACTTTTATAGGTACTGTATTCTATACTGCTGTACAATATACAGTGAAAAATCTCAGAGACATATAAAAATAGACATTTGTTTACCCCATTCATCTGAACATTGATGAATGTTACACAGGTGTAACAGGCTGGTTACACTGGGGGAAGTCTGCATCATGTTTCTGGTATCCTCCTTCTGGGACTGGGGGTACTCTAATCTGGGCATGTTCCTCCCATGGTGGTGGCAGAGAAAAAGAACACCAAGTGGCACTATCGATTTTGCTCAATTGGCCAAAATAAGTCACATGGCCCAATGCAAGTAAAGGGGTGGGGAAACAGTTTACTCGTTTGGAGGAAGGAGCACAGAAGTCTTATAGTAAAGTACATGAACAGTGAAAAGGCTGAAGAATGAGAGTCAATAATGCAATCTACTGCAGGTATTAACTTAATTCTGAAAACGGCTTCACGAGGTAGATATTCTCCATACTCCTTGCCTGTTAAAATTTAACAAGAAATTGGTAGTGAGCACTTCATCTGAAGCCAGACTGTATTAAGACTCTTGTTGGCTATGCCATTTACTAGTTATATAACTTTTAGCACTTTCCCATTTGTGCCTCAGTTTCCTCATATGTAAACTAGAGATAATGACTTTACTTACCCTATCGGATGTCATGAGAAATAAATGAGTATGTGCATAGATGTTTAGACTAATGTTGGGCATATACTAAATGCTCACTAAATTTTAATTGTTTTACTCAGTTGATAACTAACATTTCTGGGAAGACTTATGGTGATCCTAAAGCCATGTAACTTGGTATCAACAAAAGTAATGAACAGAACAATTGATGTCAAATCATATCTACTCTTGATCTTGATCTTAAAATTACAGGCGCTATTCTCCACCTGTGATTCACAACTAGCTTTTTTTAATTAAACAATATTTTGAAGACATCCTGTCCTTTATTTGATAATAAAATGAAACAGTCCTGTTAGTAAAGGCTATACATTAATTTAATAATAATATTTACTGACAAATTAATTTTAATTTACCATGAGAAACAGTTATTAGGTTATGTTACCTAGTTACCATGAAAAGCTCTATTTCAAAAAATATGTTTTTCATTCAAATGGTAGAGTTTTCTTTTTGTTTCTCTTACTCAGATTTCTCTAACTTTTAAACTTTCTCTAACCCTTTATTCATACATACAGAATTTGGAATTTTCAAAGTTGCAGCTAAGGTACACAGATTTAAGCCGGAGTATTTCAGAATTTTGCATGAAAGGTTTTGTGCTTGCAGAGGGATCATCTTGTGACAAACTACTGAAGTAGATAATTATTCAATTACAAAATATTATTTATAGACTCTCTACTTGCCGATAAAACTTGTGTAATGGTAGGCACAGGGAATATAGATGAATAAGATATTGTTCTTGTCTTCAAAGAGTTTACAGTCCAATGGCGAAAAGTAAATGATTACAGTACAGTGTGATAAGTTCCAATAATTATCCACACAGTGCTCTGAGCATCTTACCTAAATAAATGGCAGAGATGAAATTAAGCCAGGCTAGGAGTAAACCAAGTGGAAAAGGAATACTCTGAGTGGAAAGGACAGGGACTGTCACGCAAGCAGAGAGAGCAGTGAGTGCAAGTTCCGTGGTTCTGGCAACAGACAGATTGGAATGGGTGGAGAATTGACTTTAGATGTGGGAATAGTAGGAAATGACTCTGGAGAAATAGGCATGAATCAGATCTTCAACCATCTTGGATAAGAATTTTGGCTTTTACTAGAAAGCACCGGGCAGCCATTGAAAGATTTTATACAATCTCATTTACATACGCTTATAAACCTTCTGATAGCCTTGAGGGAGAGAGGTTGGCAGAGAGAGGGCAGGGAGGAGGGCGAGACTAAGTAGGAGGCTGTTGCCTCTGGGTAAGAACTGACAGGACCAGACTTAAGGCACAGGCAATAAGAATGGGGAGAGGGGACAGATTCCAGAAATATTAAGTATCTCGGCATGGAACATTCGATAACTATGTATAGGGCACTTCCTCACAGGGTTTGGTTTTTAAACAGGAAGGTAATGACGATTTAGCTTTTCCTACCTCCCCGACCTAGTAAAGTGAATATATTACATACATCAATTGCTGGTGCGCACAACCTCCAGGTGCTTTCCCTAGCTCCACAGAGAACATTTAGGCATTTATTAAAATAGCAGCAAGCATATGCTACCATAAAGCAAGGGTGGATACACAGGCCATTTGAATTGATTGAATAAAGATCCAGATCGATCAACTACTCAACCACAAAAAACCATGGTGAACGAGAACCTCTTATATTATCCTGCGTGGAGCTAAAGCCCATCCTTCCATGTGAAGTATCGAAGTATGTGATACTTCGAAGTATCAGAAGAATGGAGAAACAAGCAACACATATACTCACCATCAAATTGGTACTAACTGATCAACACTTAGGTGCTCACATGGAAGTAATATTCATCGGGTGCCGGCCAGGTGGGAGAGGGGGTGGAGGGGGTGGGTTAACTCACAACTAATGGGTGAGGAGCACACTGTGTGGGGGATGGGAACGCTTGTGGCTCTGGCTTAGGTGATGCAAGGGCATTATATGTAACCAAAATGTTTGTACCCCCATAATATTCTGAAATTAAAAAAAGAACATAAATAAATTGAAAAAAACTGGCCCTAAGGAAAAGTGTTTTCACTTAATCAAGCTACACATGGTTCCTGACTTATGATGGTTGCATTTAGGATTTTTAGATTTTGTGATGGTGTGAAAGTAATTTTGAATTTTGATCTTTTCCGGGGCTAATGATACGAAGTGTAATACTGTTTTGTGACACCTGGCAGTGGCAGTGAGCTGCAGCTCCCGGTCACAAGGTAAACAGTGATACTGTCCTCTGCAGTGTACTGTATTCAACAATTGCAAGAGACATTCAATACTTTATTATAAAATAGGCTTTATGTGAGATGATTTTTTGCCCAACTGTAGGCAAATGTAAGTGTTCTGAGCCCACTTAAGGTAGACTAGGCTAAGGTGTTTGGTGATTAGGAGTATTAAATGCATTTTCAATTCACAATGGGTTTATGGGAATGTAACCCCATCATAAGTGGAGAAATATCTGTAGTCACTTAGAATCTCAGAACTTTAGAGTTTACAGGTAACCATGAAAACCTACTTTGCGGATGGGGATACTGAGATCAAGAGACATTGAGAACTTTGACAGTGTAAAGTTGTGTTAAAATCCAGGTAGCCTAACTTAGTTTGCAATGCTTTCTACCATACCATACTGCTGCTATTATTATATTTTACTTGAAAATTATCCTTGTTTAGATTAAACTGTTTTTCTTGTAATCCTTGAATGGGTGTTTAATGAACTGTTTTTATTTAGTTTCAACATTTTATCCCTACTCATTTTTTTTTCATTTTGTATTTTTAGCTCCATTTGATCATCTTTCTTTAATGGAGTAAAATTTTAGCATTACTTTGTAATGCAAACGAAATGAATAAAAATAAAACTTTTTAAAAGAATAATTTAAGCCTCAAATGCATCTCACAGTAATTTGATATTAGAGTACTTTAAAATAAATTACAGTTAATTAAGCATGCAAATACACTAACTACTTTAAGTACCCAATTAGCTACCTTAACTGAAATAATTGTCCTGAATAGCACATTTTTTTAAAGGTATTTTTTCAAGGTGCTACATAAATCTTTGTCTCTGGTGTGAAAAATGTAATTACTCTTGGAAGAAAGAATATGGTAGCAGCTGATTGTTCAGGAATACAAATGTTGTAGCATCAATTACTAGCCTCTCTAGACCCCTGTGTATTCATCTGTTAAATAGAGAGCCTGACCTAGAAATTTACAAAGGTTCTCTGCTTCCCCAGAGTCTTGTAGTCATTTATCTATTAACTCTGATCTATAACTCATTTGCCTACAGGCTCCTATACGTTCTCCTAATTCTGACTTCCTTTATACCAACATCTGCTCCCATGCCCCTATTCCAGCCCTATTATATCTCGTTATTTTCTGTGTTCTGTGAATGGTGAATCACTTGACATTTTTACTTCATTACCTTGAAGGAAAAAAAAAAATCCCTCAAATTCTGACCTGTAGCCATATCCTCAAGGGTCCGCGTGGCGTCTCTCTATTTTTTTGGTTTATTTTTTTGTTTTCATTTAAATAGCCTTCTAATAACAGCTTTCCAGATCATCCACGTGACCCCTCATAACTAAGTATTGCTGCACTATTTCTATGCCTGTTACTTTTGTTAAGTCACACTGGAGGAAGGATGAAGAACATACCGTCCCTTACCCTCAGGACTTTTGTTCTCTTTCTATTCTTTTAGTAATATCTTTATATGTTCAACGTGTATTCATGCTTTAATACAGTCTAAAGTTAATCATTACCCCTATCCTCCTTGCTAACAATGTAAGTATGTTAGAATGCCTTAAATATAATCCGTGTCTTGTATCTAATTTGTTATTATGTAGCATTTCCGTTTCATTTGTTTTTAAAATCAACTTCAGGGCTATGATTTACATAAAATAAACCGCACACATGGTAAGTGTACAATTGGGTGTGTTTTGACAAATGTATACACCCATTCATTTGGTTTTTAACATCCTCAAAGTTAGTCATTATGATTAGATTAAATCATATGTAATTACCAAGATGATTCAATCTAATTTTTGTTATACCAGAATTTAGATTTACTTACATGCTTTCAATTCCTTTGCCCCTTATTGCTATTTCATTTTACTCTATCATTTTGTGTTCAGTTTTCTTCATCCAGAAATATAACCTTTAGGCTATTGCATATAGAAATCCAGTTTTGACAGTAAATTATCTTTCAGCACATTTAAGTTAGTTTTTTCTGCTGTCTTCTTCCATTGCTAAGTCAGCTGTCAGTCTAACTGTTATCCCTTTTTAAGGAAATTATCTTTTTAGCTGCTTTTAGATCTCCTGTGGTTTCATATAATCATGTTGTGTGGATTTACTTTTATTTATTCCGCTTGGGATCTATTAAAGTTTCCTGAATTGGTGGACAGATATTTCCCATAAAATCTGGAAAATTCTTGTTCATTGCTGTTTCTAGGGGTGTCCTCCTTGTTTTTTCTTTTCTTTTTTTCTTTTCTATTTTTTCCTTCTGTGTCTCCTATTTGGCTAGATATTAGACCTTATATTATAATTGGTATCTTCTAATCTTTATTTAAAATTTTGATCTCTATTTCTCTTGCTGCATTCTAGGTAGTATCCTCGGTTATGTATTTATATTTAGTAAATTTTTGAGTTGTGTTTGACATAATAGTTCTTTTATTTATTTTTTACTCGTTTTAAGCATACCTACTTTATAGTCTCTGTGTTAGTTTACTAAGGCTGTTGTAACAAATTCCGCAAAGTAGGCAGCTTAAGCAACAGACATTATCTCCCAGTTCTGGAGGGGAGAAGTCTGAGATCAGAGTGTCCACAGGGTCTGTTTCTTCTCAGGGCTGGGGGCAAGAATCTGTCCTATGCCTCTCTCCAAACTACTCACGGTTTGCAGGAATCTTTGGCCTTCTTTGACTTGTGGAAGCATCACCCTGATCTTTGCCTCCATGTTCATGTGGCGTTTTGTGTGTGTATGTGTCCAAATTTCCTTTTCTTAAAAGAATCCTAGTCATATTGGATTGGGAGCCCACCCTTTCCAGAATGACCTCATTTTAACAGTCAACATCTGCAATGACACTATTTCCAAATAAGGTCACATTCTGAGAGAGTGGGAGTTAGGACTTCAATATGTGAATTTTGAGGGGAGACACAATCCAACCCATAATGGTCTCATTTATATTATGGTTCTATTAATAAAATCTGAGATTTTATGGTGCTAATTGATTATTTTTCATGTCTGCTGAGCCCTTTGTTGCAGATGGCTTCCTTTTTGGGTTTTGAAATTTTTGATGAGAATTTGAATTTTCAATGAGGGAAAACTGTTTTTTCTCTGTGGGGACACCATAAGGCCAGGGTGTGCGAAGGGTCCTTCCTCAGCAGTTTTGTTTGAGCTTCTGCTACAGGCAGGCTTGGGGGTAGTACCACTTCAGGGCCATTTTTATTGTTATTAGTAATTTCTGGCCTTGGTATTTCCTGAACCATAGGTCTAATGTGAATTTGTACTCCACACCCATGAGAAACACTAAACTAGAGTTTAAAATTCTCTCCAAATAATTTGTTTGTTTGTTTGTTTTTTATCTAGAGCCAAAGTAGAGAGCAGTATCCTTGCCTTTTCCCTGGGCTGTGGAGCTGAGGATATTTTAGTCCCTCCTTAATTAGGATTGTGGTCCCCAGAGAGACCCGGATTTACACAAGATTTAAAGGCTCCTTCCCATTCTCAAGTCCCCAGGGGCTCATCCTGTGTCCCATGGGGGAGTGCAAAGTCCAGCCTCCTGCCATTCCCAAGACTCCTGAGCTGCCACCCTGGCTCTCGACTTTCTTTTCTCTTCTGCCATCTGAGGACTTTTATTTCCCCATTCTTTGAAAAATCTCAAGCATGATTTATAAATTATATTTTACTCTGCACTGCTACTTACCATAGAGGGAGGGTTTCTTCAAGAGACTTTACTCATTTGCTGGATCTAGAAGACCCCATCCTCTCTTTTTGAAGAGTTGGAAATAAATATTCAAAAAAGGTTATAGTGCCTTAATGGTTATACAGTTATTTAGAATTCTAGTCTCTTGACTTCCTGTTTGGCAACCTTTTACCTTCTCTCTCTTCACCCTCTGATTATTCTCATTCTTACTCCACCGTTATCACCTCGTACAAGAGAGCCACCACAGGCCTTCCAGTTTGATGTCATCTTCCCTCGGATCCTAGGATACCTCCAAAGTCTTCTGAATCCCAGAAACTCCAGCAGTAATTGGTTTAAACACAGAGCACTGAATAATTTTAATACCATTATTGATTATTATAGAGAAAAATTCTCTCCCCCCTTCTTTTCTCAAGGTTAACCAAATGTCAAGTGAACTATAATCTTGACATTGTCTAATTAATTCTCAATGGAGGCCTCTAGACCTTTAATATTAAATTATCCCAAGCTATTTTAAGGTATGAATTTGATGTTTTTTCAACCTCAGATGAATGTTATTTGAGCCCAAGGCAGGTTTTGGTGATTTCTTAATCACTGTCTCACTGAAGTGTCCTTGGGGAAATCACCATAGATTCAGCCATAGCAGAAATGGGATTTTGTAGGGAAAAATATTCTGGAGACAAGGATGATTGAGAGTTAGATTTATTGGAATTTGTGTCTTATTCTACATTCTCTGTGTAAAATAATATGTGTTAGCATTTCCCATTAGGCCAGACTGACTCTTGTTATATATCAAGATTCCTGACAGTCTTTCCAGTGTGCTTCGCACTTAAGACTCTTGGATCAAGGTTTCTGGATTCCACATAGCAATCAAGTAAAAATTGGAATTAAGGTGTAAAATTAATATTCAGACTTTTTATAACACATCCCCACCCATTTATTTTCAGCTTCATCCTTAAGAGATGGGATTTGAGAATGAGCCTATCCATAATTCTGCACTGTGACAATAGAGGGATTTAAGGAAAGGCATACAAAGAGGGAGCTGGAGCGTGCAGTAGACGGATTAGTGGCATCTATCAAGCGTGAAATCTCACTGGATCTTACAGTGAAAGAGTTAGGGATGAGGGAGTACCTGGGAAGTTCTCTTGGCTTTGTTGACTGTCAAGAGCTATGTGTGTAAGTGTGTATATGGATGTGTGTGCCCACACGTTCCTGCCCCTGGAACTACAATGCCTCTGATTGGCAAGCACTTTAATTTACATTCCTGTTAGATGTGAAAAGAATCTTGCTATAGTTCTACCATAACAAGGAAAGTGGGCATTGATCCAAATGACCTGGTTGGTAGACTATGATCCCCAATTTTTTTTCTTGGTGAAAAATAAAGATTTTTCCATGCAAAAGAGACATAAATCATTTTACTTCCTTGTAAATTTTGCTATTCCTTACAAACCTACCAGATAAACAGAAGTAACAATTCAAATAGACTACTTTTCATTAAGCTATGAAACAATCAAAAATTTAGGAAAGAATTTATTCTTACATCACAGTACAAAGTGTAAAACACCATTGCCTTAGGGATATATAGTGTAAGTATTAATTTATATGGTTGCTCAGATTTCAGTGTGCTGCCATTTTGAGGAGGAAAAAAAGATGAGAATATGATCTCATAGAAAAACATACCTTGGTTAACTAGAAGGCCTGAGAGGGCTTTTGGACTCTTACTCAAACTTACTGAAAGAAAGAAGATTTCTTTCATGTTCATTGTTTCAAAAGAATATTAGTGAATAAAAGGAAAAGACAAATTCGTGAGTGTGCACTGATTGCAAATGAGATGCCTAGTCACCATTCTTAGAGTGGATGAATAGAGACCTCCTGTGTGGTATGAAAGCATTCATTCCACTAAACAGTATTTTAAAGCTTCGACCATATGGAATAATCCTGAGAAATATGCTTACCACTTTAGAATTCATTGTTTTAATGGCTATCTCCCTATTATTAAGCTTTATTTCATTATTGGATATTTGGCATATTGCCTTTCCTAAATTAAGGAGTTTCATCCAAATGCAAAGGAAAAGAAACCAAAAAACCCGAACCTTACTCATCACAACAGTGAAAAAGAATCACTTTTAATTCATTTTTTTATTTTTTTCCATCAAATTGACCTTATGTTTCCAGAGTACTTAAAGGATATTTTGTAAGATAAATATTTGTTGCTCTTTTATACTGGCATTGTTTTCCTGTTAGGAGCTAAATGGTGGGAATACTTTATGAGATATCAACAGCATTTTAGACTTTTTGTTAGCTTATTTTTGTCCTCTTTTGACATTTGACTTATGATATGTCAAAATTGATAATACTGCAACAAACTATATTACAATAGAGGAATAGTCTATCTCACATAATTCCTTAGTGAAGTGTGCAGAAAATGTCCTGTCCTAGGAGTTGGGAAACTCATAAATCTCAGTTTGTTCATATTGAATTAGATATAATTTTTTCTACCCCTCTTCTCTCCTTTTTTCATTTATGTATCAATTCAACATGCATTTGTCTTATTCTTGGCTAAGGACAAAGACCAAAACAACCCCCTCATATAACTTAGCCAGGGACACAGTAGGAAACACTATGCAGAATTCCATAATAAATATAATGCACAGGGGACCACTGGTATCCAAAGGGGCAGTCGAACACTCTGGTGGGGTCAGCAAAGTCTTCATGAAGGAGAAAGTTCCTGAGTTGAGTTTTGAAAGACAAACAGAGTTAATGGGAAGTGGTGGAAGAGTATTCTAGGTAGAGGCAGAGGTAGGTATGAAGTCACAGAGGCACAAAATAGGATGATGTATTTAGAAAAATCTAAATAACTCCATATGGCCTGAACAAAGATTGTGGGTGGGGGAAGAGTGACAGGAGATTAAATGACAGTGAAGCTAACAATATGCAAATCATGAAGGGATTAGTGTGCGTTTTAGAGAGATCACTCTGATAACAGTATGAGGAGGCTGTTAAGAAGAGATCTAGTGAGCAGTTGGGAGCCAACGAAGAAACAGTGAAGACCTGAACTAAGGCTGTGGCAGTGGGACGATGAGGAGGGAAATTAAAGGAAATTGAGGAGGTAGATGGGCAAGTCCAGGTGACTGGCTGGATTGACATCGGGATACGTGACTTGGTAAAGTGAGGACTGAATCATTTGGGCCAGATGGGAGAACGTTGGAGCCATTCACAAAGAGAAAATAGAGGTATAAGTGCATGTTTTGTGAAAGTAATACAATTGATTGGTTTTTAACTTGTAGAGTTTGACATGTCAATGGCATATCTCAGTAGATATGCTTTGTAACTGTTGAACACAGAGGTCTGGATGTCTGCTGATTTCTGAGCTAGATACAGCTGTGGGAGCCTTCAGCGTATTCTATCTGTCCCATACATTCTACAGAGGTATTCTGAGGAACAAGTAACACAGTGTTGGCAAAAAATATATTGTTTTTTTACAATTGTATAGTAACTACAACCTACTGGGTGTACTGGGCTAAGTACTTTACATAAAACCTTGCTACAATCCTATGGGACAGGTATTTACTAAGGCTTAAAGTCGTTAAGTAACTTGGCCAACATCACATTGCTTATAAGTGCTGGAGAAATAGTTTGAACCTAGGTCTCTCTGACTCAAAAGTCTGTGGACCACTGCATCACCTGACTTTTGATTTTCCTCTCCAGATAATATAAATTATTTCCACTAGAAAGCGTGATACCTACATTTGATGGAATTGGTGCTTAAAAATGTAAATATTAAGGCACCAGTAAATATTGGGCAAAGATACTGAAAACTTATTAATTTCTTCATTTCGCCTAGACAAAAGAACAGGTAAATATCTCCTTGGAAATAACAATTAAAAAAAAACTGAACTATTTGTACAGAATGGTTGATAAAGAAGGTGTCTTTCATATTTTTATAGAACTATCTAGGTTACATATGTTCTAATACATCACTCATGGTTTTTACAACAGACCTATGGAACAGGTATTCTTTTCTTTTTATGTTTTAAGAGATTGAGTCACTTTGGCACATCAAAAATTTTGACAAATTTTGCTTCCTCTTTATATATTAATATAAACATGGCAATGAAAAATATAATGCTCTTATGCTTATATGTTGGAAAAGGTTATCAAGGAGATAACATCTAAATTGTTGCATAAGTTTTAATTTCCTAAAACCTCCCAAATGATCAATTTTTCTTTTCCTTATGAGAATGATGATTTTCCTTTCACAGGAGTGAAAATTTAATTAAATTTTAGTTGCTGTTTAGCCAAACTATAATAAAATTTCATTGATTAAAAATGATGAATCATATTAATAAATTCAACAGCATTAGGAAATGAAAATATATGATGCAATACTTTAGGAAAAGTCACTTTTATCGAAGGAAAGCAATCCTCCAGAGGAGGTCACAAAAAGAAAAAGAAGAATGCAATGTTACACTTATTAGTTTGATCATTTTGATTACTTACTGACACGTCACTATCATCCTAATAACCCATTTCCTATTGGATATCAGTAATAAGAGAGCTTGGCCAAGAGGCTCATCCATACATACAAGCACCTATAGCATTAGGATGGGTAATATTTTTAACGCTCAGTCTGGATTCATACAGTAGGTTTTCATAAAAATGCCACCAGTGGAATGAGGTGTGTGTTTTTGCTTACACAAGAATAAGGTCATCTAAAGAAATTTCATATAGGAGTATTCTTACATTCCATGTTTATATTTAGGCAAAGCACGGTTCTAGTAAAAGATGTACTGCACTATTTGGAAAAACATTTTAACATTATGTAAGAGACAGATGAAAGTGGTATTTTTAATATACTTTGCATACTTAATTCAGAATTATTTATAGAGATTATAAATGATGTTAAGTGGCAAAAAGATATAACTGAACTATATTCAGAAGAATTCAGCGGGGGCTCTGAATTGCAACAAGAACATGACTAGTAAAAAAAAAAATTCATGGTGTCTTATTGTCATCAAAGTGAGCACAACCTAAAAGATAAGCACTTTAAAAATGGTTTTCCTTTGATTTGCTAACTGCATTGGAAAGGAGCATGACATGAAATGGCAAATTGAGAGTTCAAGGTTATTTTGGGCTTTATGTAAAGAGTGCTTTGGAATAAAAGTGCCAGTCCTTCAGTCTGTGACTGGAGTGACCTTACTCATTGAGGAAGGGTCTCCTTTGGGATAAAAGCAATGCTGAAAAATAGTAGGATTAGAATTGAGATTTTAAAGAGATCAGAGGATTGCTTTAAGAAAAAAGGCTAAAGCACGATCAGGAAGTACCCTCATGCCCATTTGCTTTGGAATCTAGGGCCCTTAGGTTTTAATTCAATTGAACAGAACTTATATTCATTGTACCATGTATACATCTAAGTTGCCTGGTACAAGGATTATGTGGGGCACCCAGATAGGTCAGTTTCAGTCTCTGTTCTCAAGGAATTTACTTTCTAGTTGAGAGACAAGAGATGGGAAGAAATAAAAATAATATAAAGCACAAAATGGAAATTTCTCAAGTGTTACTGCACAGGGTCAGAGGACCAGGAAGGGCTTTCTGGACAAGGGGGCTTTGAGATTGGTCTTGAAGAAAGGGTAGGGTCCGGATAAAAGAGTGATATTGGGGAGAATCTAAACAGTGGTTACAGACTGCAATGAATCGAGAGGGTTGGGAATGCTGAGCTAGGGTTTGATTGAACTGTAGGCTATTTGGAGGGGAATAGTGAAAGCCCAGGCTGGAAAGGTTTATTGGGGCTTTGCTGATGGGGAAATGAAGTACCAGGTGAAGAAAAGAGGCAGGAAAGCCTTTGATGGATTTTGGCAGGCAGATGATTTGGTAGATAGGTGTGAGTGTCCGGTAAACTTTGATGTAAATCCATAGTCTGCTCTTTGTGTGATGCATTTCCTTGAACAAGATTAAATTCCTTGGAACATTTATGTCCCTCTGCACAATAAAAGTAAGGATTTTTAGTGCCTACCTCCAGGAGTTATGAGAATTTGATAAGATAATGATGTTACTATTGTACAAAGTAGATGATCATTAAATGTTTATGATTGACATTGTTATTGGTGCTATGATTAAGAGTGATTTATCTAACAGCAGCCTGCACAGTAGATTTTCAAAGGGAGATACTGATGGTAGAAAGGTCAATACAGAAGCTAGGCAGAGAGAAACAAAGAGAAAATAGAATCTATAGAACTTAGCATAACAAGTTTTTATAGGACATTGTGAAAAGAAGAAGGGTTATGGTTGACTCCAAAATTTGATCCTGATTGCGACGGAAAAATTACAAAGCCATGTTAGGATTTTCTTATGGAAAAAGTGAGATAGATTTACGATATGCTGAGTTTATGGTTTGGATATAAACATATCATTCAGATATCACTTATATATATTCAAAAGGCAGTTGGAAATATATGTCTGAAGCTTAGGAGAGAGGTTGAAGTTAGTGCAGTGAGCTTAGGAATTATCTGCTGAGAGATGCTAGTTAAAGACTTGGCAGGGAATGACATCCCCCTGGGCTGGTGTATAGACACAGAAGAGGGGTGAGGACATAATCTGGGGATCATCTACACATGTGGGGCCCAGAAGGAGATGAAGCACCATCAAGGAAGAAGAAGACAGCAGGATAATCCTACTAACACAGTCTCATGTGAACCACCAGTGAATGGAGGGTTTGGACAAGAAACAGATGGCCACAGAAGATACAGAGACATCAACGAGAATGAGGATTCAAAGAACTTCTCTTAAATTTGGTGACAAGAAGGTCTTTGAAACAACAGTGTGAAAAAGTATTGGGAGTGGAAGTTAGATAGTAAAAGATTAAAGAATGATTACAAAAGTGAATATAGACTATTTAAGAGACAGTAGCAAGGATAAAAAAAAAAAACAGGGCTTTGGTTTGAGATAATAGTAAGAAGCAGGGAAGATTTTAAAAGTGCATGTGTCAGGGGTGGTGATGGTGTGTGTTTGTAGACAGAAAGATTGAAGAGGACAGAGCCAAAGAAGAGGAGAGAAGAGAAACATTTCATTTGCAGGGACTCTTGGAATAGAATTGCGACCTCAGGTAGAACCCTGAGATCTCGAGGCTGGGCCAGAATGACATCTCAGAGCTTTGACAAGAACATTTTTTTTGTCAGAGCCTCTTGCTATTTAAAGAACCCAACTATATTATAGTTGAGTGAACAAGTGATTCCACAGTTGTGGTGAGCAGCTGGAGGAGGTGCTGTGGAGAAAACAGCAGCGTGTGCTCTCAAAGCAGCCATGAGACGAGATTCGCACAGGCTCGGGCTGAAACACTGACTCTGACACTTACTAGTTGTGTGACCTTAGCGAGTCTCTTAATTTTCAGAGGCTTCGGTTTCCTCATCCATAAAAGGAAAACATTTCGGAGAGCCCTTTCTATCTGTGTTTTAGGCACATAGAAGTTGCTAAATTTGGTGTGAATGACTATTAATATAATTAGTTATACTATTTACATTTTAGTTAATGTTACAATCTTACTATTAATACTCTATTACTATATTTTTTCCTGGCCATTAAGTTACTCCATCATCCACTGAAGTAATAATTAATAACTACTTCCAAGTGAACTGAGAAAACCACTCTGTGTTTCTAAAGGTAATTGATCAATTGTCTTTCTTACTGTACTCAGGAATTAATCTAAGATATTGACTCAGCATTTCCTAAAATGTATAATATTATGCAATAAAATATGACATGATTGATTCAAAGTGAAAAAAACTCTCATTAATGAGGTTATATATATGATTATTACCTTTTAATGTCATGTTCTATCGTCTTAATTTTACATACGTGCCCTGACAATGACCTTACCAGAGCCCAGGTATTCCTCACATGAGCCTGACGGAGAGAGTGGTTTCCCTTGGTCCAAATGGACTCTTCTTCTGAGGGTTTCAGGAGATTTGAAGATAGCCAGTTAATGTTCATATGTAGTATCCAGGGTTTTTTTTTTTTTTTTTTTTTTTTTTGGTAAACTTTTTTTCATCTAGAATTATAAAAAAACATTTGTGAGCCCATTTTGAATATGCACACCATTAAATGCCCATCCCTTCCACTCTTCTCAATTGCACCTAGAAAAGTAGAATCCCCAAGCAAAATTCCTAGACAGTGAAGTGGGTCATAAAAATCTATATTGCCTTTCTATCTTTGACTCATTCAAGGAGATGGTATATTATCCTATAGTGGATACTAACAAATTCTTCTAACAAGGCCAGGTTTAGAGAAAATAGACTTAAGGTGAATTAAACAGAATTTTCATAAGACTTGAAGATCCTCCTAATATTATAAAGGAGTGGTTTTTCTTCTTTCATTTTTTTTTTAAAAAATAGGTAGAATCTATACTCTAAATGAAAGCTTAACCCAGAAATGTAATATATAAAGCTGATTAAAGTGGTAGTGCCCTGCTGAAGGTTGGGGTCCCTCTGCCTGCCTCTGGACTTTAAACTCTTTTAAGTTCAGGGCGGTGTTTAGGAAGCCAGTAAAACCATCAGAGTTTTTCTCTATGATATTTTCACTATTAAAAGATCATTCACCAGCATTAAGGTAATCAGAGTTTTGACAGGTAGTTAGTAGGGAGGAAGAACAGTTAATTTTGGAGACTGCAGATCTAAGTGATAAACAGTAAAGTGACAGAGGAGGAAAATTTGAGCAGAAAACTTTGAGCAACCAAGGGCAGTAGGAAGAATTCTAGTAAATGTTGTGCCTCCTGGTGAGGGAATGCAGGTGTTACCCAGCAAGTACTAGGCTAATTCTAAGCAGATGCCTCCTTGCTCCAGTCTGAGAAGCCTGGGCCGGAGCTGACTCATCTCGTTGCCTGACCCTGCCCAGGCCCTAAGGGAGAGGCGTGCAGAGCTCGTGTGCTATTCTTAGAGCTTATTTCACTGTCAACCTTTTCTGTTCTATGACAATACCCTGGCCTTGACTCAGCACAACCTAGGACTGTAAGATAAACTTTTTTCCCTCTTCTTTTCTTTCTTTTTTAACCAAAAAAAAAAAAAACCCTCTTAGCTTATGAATATTCAGGTTTACAGGGTAGACTCTTAGAGTTAGAAGTACCTTCAGGCATTATCTCATCCCACTTGGCTCTGAGCCCAGGATGCTGAGTATCTGCTGTGAGGCTAGACAGTCTGGGGATGGGGGTCTTTGGAAGCTCATCTACCCTTTGGGTTGATGCTGGCAGCAAGAACACAGATCTAGCTGCAGTGTCCATAGATACTGTGTGTGGGTCAGGGGTTCAGTTTTGGGGAGACCTAGCAAGAGGAAGGTGAGACCCAGGGTAAGGGTTAGATAATTTATCAAGGGACTCAGGCTCAGGGAACAGGACAAGGACCTGAATACCAATTCTAGAATATAAATGGGGCCCACGTTTTTTGAAAGACAGGGGTCTGGTTAAAAGTATTGAAGTATTGTTTTCTCAATTCTGAGAAAACAGAGCAAATGTGGCTCAATGTTGAGTGCTGGGTTTTTTCCCTGAGTTCCTGGCCATTGGTTTTCAATGAAGCAGGGCAAGTAGTTAGTGGGTCCTGCTTTCTGTTTACTTGCATTATCTTGAACCTGGGAGCTAGGCAGGACCTAACCCAACTTCTTAGAGGGCTAATAAGAAGAGCTTTGATTCCAGGCAGAATAATATTTAGATCTTACCTCTACTATTTAATATCCACTTGGGTAGTTATTTAACATCTCTATTCCTCAGTTTCCTCTATGTGTAGGAATAATAACAGCACATATTTTGGAGGGCTGTTAAGAAGATTAAGTAAGATAATGCAAGCAAAGTACTTGGAACACATAGTACTAAGTATCAATTTATTAATATCATTTATTGATGACATTAGTTATTGTTAACTACTGTTACCTAGATCACCTACTAAACAGGTTTGGTGACTAAATAACATGTGCTTCACTCCTGTCTTGTGCATATTTTGCTAAGCGATCATGGCATTTTTTCCTAATAAACCTAGATGTAGCTTCAGAATTATCCTCCATGGAGATGTCTAAGCAGTTTCTACCAATCAATTAGGGCTGGATATCCATTTGCTGTCTTTGTTTTAATATAATCTATGAATTCGCCTCACAACCCCCAACAGATAAAAACATCCAGCTTTTTAATAAACTTTTAACTGTTCATGAGCTTATTGACTCATAAAGTCATCCATTTTATTGTAAGATACCCTTAATTATTACACAGTTTTGGTGAGGAATCAATATGCACTTATTGAATAAAAATTAAAAAAATTTTAATCCACAGCTTTTCTCAAACCTACAAAACATATTTGCTTTTACTACCATATTACATGGCACTAATCCATTATATCTTATATGAACATCTATCAACCTTTTGGTCCATACTTATTAATATTCAAAGAAATTGTCCGATATTTCCTTGTAGGTGTTAATTTGCATTTGGCAGCTGGCCTTCAATAAAAAGTTCAGTGTTCTTCTTGCAGATATGACTTTGACATTTATTCTTGGCAAGATAAATACTGTTCTAATGCTTTCTTTTTAAAAATATCATCCACACATATAAAAGTAGCAGCAGCAGACAGAGAAATGACCTGAACTTTCTATAAAATATTTTTGAACTGGTGTACTCTCTTGTGAATCTAAACATAAATTTCTAGTTTAATCATGATGGTCAATTACTTCTGAAAAAAAAAGCTGAAAACCAAAACTTCACCAATAATAGATAAATATTAATATTTTGGTGGAAAATTTAAGGGCAAACATCTTCATTCTGGAGTATTGGTTTCATTTAGATAAAATGATTAGTACAACCCTACCCCAGATTACCAAAATTCATGGATGCTTGAGTCCCTAATATAAAATAGTGTAGTATTTGCACATAATCTACTCATAATCTACTCTGATATACTTTAAATCATCTCTAGATTACTTATAATCCCTAATACAATGTAAATGCCACATAAAAAGCTGTTATTGTTTAGAAAATAACGACAAGGAAAAAAGCCTGTGCATGTACAGACACCATCACTGTAGGCCTAACCACATTTTTGATCCATGGTTGTGAAACCTGCAGATACTGAGTGCTGATTATATTTCAGAAGAGTGAAAAACAAACAAACAAAAAATCTCCTATAGCCTTTCTTGTTATTGTTTTTTCCTTCCTTTGTACAAATACTAGATCAGTTCTTCAAATGTTTTAGAGAGATAATATAGGTAAAAGCTCCTTTTTCCTGTTTTATTTTGTTTTTGTAGTCTCTTTGTGCTCAGTGTAAAACAAAATTCAGAGCCCAAGTTTAATTCTATTTCTCCTTTGACTAATCCCTAGGAGGTCTGTGTCTACATGACAACAAAAAAGCCAGCTGATTTGATCTTTTCAGTAGCAAAACAGAATGTTTCATACTGACATATAGATAGTAATAATTTTGGGACATTATAGATATTGTATTTTCTAAACTAATAGGTAATGAAATAATCATAATAAACCTTTATTAAACACTTATTCTAGGCCAGGCAATTAAATACTTATCTTTAATTATTTCAGTACCTCTAAAAGGTGTCTTGTATAATCTTAATTTTATAGAAGAGGAAACTGAGGCTCAGAGAGTTTATGTTGTTTGCCCAATGCCTCTCTATTAAATAGCGAAGTTGGGATTTAAGTACAGGTCTGCTTGGTGTTGCCAAACTCCTTCACCTTCCACTGAACCATCCTGACTCCTACCCGGATTGAAAGACTGTTTATTGGAAGTGTGGACCTGAGAAAGGAAAGGCATATCAGGTCCTCAAAAGCTATTTTATATGAGGATTGCACCTGCTGCTCATCTGATTGTACATGCCATATACCAAGGGGAAAAAATGCTCAAAAGAACAAAAATACTCTAAAATGTAAGAAAGCCATACAAAACCATGAAAGTCCTGAGGTTCATTATTTTTCAAAAGTATAAGATCTAAGACAGAGAGCCATAAGCAACCTTCAGCTCCCAGACTCCTCAGGAGAGTTGTTATTCTTCTTCTTCTACTCATTTTACAGCTAGCTGTCTGTGGTTTTATTACAACTTTAATTGGCTAGAGCCTTTAATTATGGTTAGGTGAATCCATTTGTGTGAAATAACAAGCATAAACTTTCGTCCATTTTCAAAAGCGAACATTTGTGCAAATTCAGAATGTATTTTTTTTTTTTTGCCTCTGCATATTTCCTTCACTCTGTTCTCTCAAATCTATGAAATTTGTGTCTTTCAGACTTTACATTATTAGCTGTGGAATGTGACAGGTAGGAAAAAGGCATAAGGTCATTTCATTATGCTTTGAATCAGTCTCAGGCACATCGCTTTCTTGTTTGAAAAAAAAATCTGTGATAACTTGCAATTTAATTTTCTGTTTTAAATGTCTTCTTTGCTGATGACATCCTTCAGTGGCTTGATTCAGTGTAAATGCTAAAGCAGATATCAAATTTTTCATTGAGTGCTCTATATTTTACTTTAAAAATACGTGTGTGTGTGTGTGTGTGTGTGTGTGTGTGTGTGTGTGTGTGTATGAAATCTGCCCCCGATTCTGGGAAGAAGGCATCAATGGCAGCATATATTTTTTTAAACCTTTCTGAATCCTCACATAAAAACAGAGAAAAGAAAGCAAAAGCAAAAAACCAGGTTCAACTTAACATAAAAAATAGGTGTCATTGCAACTCCAAGAACCCCAAAGTACAGGAAGGTGGGGACTGATCACCAAAAGCCACCAAACCCATGTGAAAGGCATTTGTTCAGTGGAAAGTGACGAGAAACAATGTGGCCAAAAACAGAGATATGTCCCTCTGAATCCCCTTTAGGAAAAAAATGGGTTGCCCTGTTAGAGGAGTATGGTACAGTGTGGTAGGAACAGCCACCAGCTATTAACTTTCTTCAGATCTGCTTCACTTTTGAAGTCACATCTTTCTTGGGGTGGCCCCAGCTGATGATTGAGCAAGACTGTGATGAATTGCCATGACATTTCCCTCAGAGAGGAGCATCTCTAATAAAAAATGCAGACCACAGATCTGTATTGTGGTTTGGCAGTTCTTCTTGCCCAATCTTTTCTTCCTCTCTTTGCCTTTCAGAATGATAGAGTTTTGCCCTCCTACCTGTCTCAGTGTCTGCTTCCAGGAGGACTGTGCTGACACACAGGGGGCAGGATTGTCCTGAGGATGCAGGCAGTAAGATGGGGTGGTATGGTGTGCCAATTGCCAAAACCTTCCCTGGAAGTGACTTGGGAGAATGCTCTGGTGGAGGAGACTTGCAGGTACAATGATAAGGGTTTCAGGCTTTGAATGTATGTGGAGGGAACAAAGTACACAAAGTCAATGGAATGGGCTCATTGTTATGAAGTTTTATTGACCACCTACAAAGGGTTAATGACAAGGTGAGAACAGTTGACAAATAATTACAAACTAAGTCTGTAGTCTGGAAGGCTTCTTTGGTAGAGCTTATAAAGAGGCCAGTATCCCTTACAGTAGGAAAGCAAAAAACCAACTGGAACTAAACCCATTCCCTTAGGGAAAGACAATCTGTCCCTCAAAGCTATAAGAGTCCCTCTTGGGATCTGTTCCTACTTTCTTTCCCAGCTTCCAGCTCAATAACTAGGGTTAAGTTGCAGCATAGCCCAGTTAGGGGAAGAATGGAGCTGTACTCCAAAGGAGCTGTGACAATTAGCCAGCATGTACTAGAAGAATGTGGTTGAGGACCCATGGGACTGGATTTTGAGGATGCTAAACCAAGGGGATTGCAACATAAGACTGAAGAAGGGAGACTTTATTGACTTGATGGAACTCTCTTCGGATATGAGAAGCAACACCCTGATAAGGACTTCAGAAGATGGTGAACATATTCTTCTTAAGTGGCTCCTAAAAACCTGGAGAAACTTACTGTCCATGCTGAGAGAAATAGAAATGCCTGAATTGTGATGGTAAAAGACAAAGCAAGAGGTTTAAAATTTATGAAAGTGTGCATACTGGAGTAGCTATTATATGTGAGGCCAGAAGATCTGACAGAGGATTGTGTTCTACAGAAAATCCCAAAGGACACACCAAGGCCATCAGGAGTGGGATGGTGAGAAGGAAACCAGCATCGCCAAGACATTCAGTGGTGGATCTCTGGAAAGCAGGGCTGATGGGAGGAGACACTGTTAAAGAGGTTGGCTTTTGGCTAGCAGTGGGAATGATAAGGCCCCAAAGTAATAGAAGCCAGGTGGTGGCACTTAATCTCCAGATGTCATGAAGGGGCAGCCAAGCTGGCTGGACCTGCAGAAAATTATGAAAATGGTTAACAGACATGGCATTCTCAGGGGAAAAACAGATGGAAAGCCAACAAGGTTACTGATGAATATACATAATGGCAAGGAAGTAGATGGGCAAGAAGTAAGAATGGATAAGCAGGAGATGGAGAGAAAATTTCCCAATGAAAATTCACAATCTCTTTCCAGTTCCCAGACCTGGCCCATCTAGACCTAGAATTCATTGACTGAAGTGGT
The DNA here is from genome assembly GCA_963574885.1 of Lepilemur ruficaudatus. NCBI lineage: Eukaryota > Metazoa > Chordata > Mammalia > Primates > Lepilemuridae > Lepilemur > Lepilemur ruficaudatus. The sequence continues at coordinate 47,504 of CAUYRT010027432.1, read as the reverse complement.
AGCTGGGTCACCTAGGGAAGGATTTTGCAACACCATGACTAGTATATGCTGTAATGATTCTCCTAGCCTTTCACCAAAGGACCTATGGGCTAGTGGGTTCTGAGTCTAAAGAATAACTTTGCTGTATTGGAGCAATAACAACAAAAACAAAAGCAACTTTCATTAGTGTTTAAAAAGCCATATGCCCCAATAGTTCAAATCCAAACCTTGTAAATATATTTCCCATTTTGATATCAGAGTCACTGATTCTGTGACAAAAATGGCATGGTTTATCTGATTGAATAGACTGTCATATGACTCAATTGTCTGATATTTTGGAAAACAGAACAGCAAATTTTGCATGCTGCCTTTCAGTGTGCTGCTTCTCTTCCTCTGCCTTTACCTTCACACTGAATCTACAGAAGGCTCCAGCAGCAGATCCAGGCTCACTCAATTGCTAAGGCAGTTCTGAATGGAGCAGAAAGATGTTGGAAACCTGAATTTCAAGTCAGTATCTGGTGAGCCAGGGATGGCCCTGAGATCTGTGTAGCTTCTGAGTCTCTCTACATTCCCTGATTTTTCTTTTGTTTCTTTAGCCTGGTCCTACAATGGAACTCCAGTTTTTACCTGATTCTATTTCTGTCTGGTAAGCCTGCTTAGTTTTCTAGACTCACTCATGGTTTGGGGTTCTAACTTGGAGTCCCACTGCTCTCTATCCTCCCACTCACCTTATGGGTGAGAGAGTGGATTATATTTCTTGAAGCCAAATCTGCACTATCCACTACCTTTCCAGGAACCAACTGTCCCTCTACCATTCTGATAATTTGTATTCCTCTAGTCCGTTGACCTTGCACCACACTGTTAACCTGCTTGTTGTCTCAGCTGGATATGTTTTTAGGATACTATGCCTTGAACTACCAATTAGCCTTTCTGGATTCCAACCCAGGCACTGGTCACTTTCCTTACAGTTTAGCATGGCTCTAGAATGTCTCATGCAGTAGTGTGGTATTTTTGTGACATATCAATGGAAAGCAAAAGCTTATTATTTATCTATGTTAATTTTATATTTATTAGTACTGTATTTGTGTGAATGAAAGGCAACTCATCTTTTCATTTTCATACTATAGTGAAAGAAAATCCAGTTTTATTTATTTAATTTGTCTTTCCCTCATGTCAAAAACTGAAAATTCTGTGATTTTACCATTCCTGAAAACTAACATGTTTGCTTACTATAGTTTTATGGATACTGGCAGCAGACATGAGATTCCTGGGTCAGATGCAGATGCCTCTATTCTTTATAATAGTAGCAAGTGGATTAAGCATCGTGTTTGTATTAGTTTTCTTCCTCTCTCTGCTCCAGGTCCCATGTAGGTGACATGGAGAGATTCAGATGAATGCTGCATACACAGGGGGATTGCATCACAAATGAGGAATCCTGAATTAGAAAACCTGAATGTTTTATAATAGACAGTAAGACTGCCTGTCCTTTGCCCCAGAGGAAAACATTATCATTATTATACAGGATAATAAAGAAGCTTTCCTGTTGCTCTGGATGGAGATACTATCTTCCAAGTCTGTTATCTCTACAAATATCCTTGAAAAGATAAATTGGAACAAAGTTAGTCAGTGCCTCTCCTCATAACTCCAGACACCTATGGAAAATTGTCTCCCAACAGCCCATACTTCAGTATAAAAACAGTGTACCTCAGAATCAGTCACCTCTTCTAGCTTGTCCAAAGACTATTCTTCCATTGATCAATTAATCCTTTAATTATTCTTGAGAATCTTCTGAGTTACTTCTACTTCATAATATGAGTATTTTTCTTCTAAAATTATGAAGAGAAGAACATCTAAGAAGAATTATTAGGAAGAATAAACTCTTTTTAACCTTATAGAGCAAATTATTATCATCTCTTCTTTCTAACAACATGGCTGTCTCCCCTGTTTCCCCTATCAAGCACTCAAATCTCTTGCAAAGGGATCATTTCCTGCTGTGGAGCTTAATTCATTGCTTTTGAACACATTAGATTGACTGTAGGGCTCTGGGAAGTGGAGATTTCAGTGGCAAGACTTTTGTGACATAATATTTATGTTTCATGGGTCAACTCTCTTATCCCAACACACTGTCCTTACTTCCTCTGCACCCAGGACTGCTGAGTTGTGATGTCTGCACTGACACAGGTAACTGTTCTTATGGATTCAGTAATGGTATTCCTTAACTCTGTCACTCCCTTGCTCTGTAATCTTAGGTAGGTCCCATCATGTCTGTAGACTTCAGTTTTCAGATATGAAACATGAGAGGCTTGGATTAAATCAGAAATCAAGAACTCAAAGGCCTATAGTCAGGGCCACTGGGTGAGCACAACTCCAGGGAGTGATGTTCACACTGTGGCCTATGAAAATGGAAAACCCTAAGGCACAGCCATGTGAACAGGGCCTTCTAGAGGTGTACATCTTGGGGGCCCTGTCTACAGGAAAGGCAAGCAGTAACAGCACTGTGCCAATAGGACCAGGATATGACAGTCCTGTTCTTCCTACAGGCAGGTCAATCAGAGCTTGATGGTGTAGGAGTCTGGTGCATATTGTCTCTGCAACTCCTTCCAGGTTCTAAATTCTATGATTTTGTTGGTTTGTTGCTTTTTCAGCTCTTATTTTCCGTGTTTTCCCTCTGAGGTCTAGTGCTTTCTCTGATGGGCACAACTACTAGAAAGTGGTAAGAAAGAAACGGTTGGGAAAAAACAGGAGCTCCGTGAGAGTAAAAGAGCTGTGATTCTGGTTTAAAAAGACTTATGCCTAGACTAGCTACTAAAGAATCATCTAGACAACTTAATTAAAAATGATCAGAAAGCTTTTTGGGCCCACTCCTACTGAATCAACCTCTCTGGGGTTGGAGGCCAGGAAGTTGTATGTTTTGGAGGCTCCCCTGAGTAATTCTAAAAATCAGCCATAGTGGGAACCAGTGACTGTGCAAAAATATTTGGGAGGAGCAGAGACCTTTTAGTGTATCAACTCCCACCTCCACGGTAAAGCTACTCAGCCAGAGCAGAGATTGGGTACTGTGGTGTGGACAGAACCAGATTCAAGATAGTATTTCTTTGTTTTAGACAGCTGCTCTAAGAAGCACAGATGCTCACATGAGCACAGGTTTGGATATGCTTAACAAACTGTTATTTTGAGGCATTTAGCTTTAATGAGAGACTGAGATTTTAGGAGCTTAAGATTGGTTTAGGTCTAGCAAAAATGATTTAAAAGCCCAAGTAATTGCAATTGCTTCAACTAAATTATTAACTTCCTTGTTGCCTTCACTTGTTTTCTTTTCCTTTTGTAAGTTTCTAGTAGGTCTGTTTGAGATTTGATTCTTAACAGATTATACAGAATTACATTGAAAAGAAAATGTTCCTGTTCAGATGAAAAATCAGAATTCACTCTCTTAGTTCCCTTATGTCTGGGTCTGTATAGCATAACTGAATTGGGTATAAGACCGTACTATTAGCTCAGGAAAGTTTCTCCTTACCTCATGGCTTAACCATGGGCCCAATTTTTCCAGCTAGTCCAGCAATGGCACTTGCATGGTATTTATGCCACCACCACCTTTTCTGGAGCCTATGACCCACATGACACATTTGTCATGGCATCCTTTGAACTATGCTTTGATGTAGCCTCAGGATCCCTCTTAAAGGTGATTTAAAGAGGCACTACCAACTGTCCAGAACTGCCTCACAAAACGAGCTGTAGTTGTGGTATAGTGGAAAAAATGGGGGAAAAGAAGGGAAAAGACCAATTCTCTGACCTTGACTATAAGTTAAACAACATAAGTTACTTCCTAGCTCCAGGTTTCGTGTTCCTCACGTATGAAACAAGAAGGCTGGTTCCATTTCAGTGCTGCTGCTTTTTCATTGACTTCTTGCCAATATGTGGCTTTGTTGTCCCAGTAGTTAGGGGCATTAGTTCATGGCTGTTGTTCAGTACTTTCTGAAACTGCTCCATATCTGTTTTCACTTTTCCAGTTTAGTACAACATGGTCTCTAAGATCTCTTTCAATTTTAAAAGGGCAATATGTATGTCCTTATACAGTTAATGTTGTGATTTTGTGGCTTAGGTCTCTGTCATGTAAAATAAATTTGGAGATGGGTAGAAATAAATTTAAGTGATACTCAGAATTGGATACTTAGAACAGGTTCTTCTTTAAAGGAGGAATTCTTTTGCCCTGAATCTTTCTTCCTTTCCTTTGGAGAACCTTCTAAGTTCTCCAAAATCCAGAATGTCTATTGGCATATTTTCTGACTGGGTTACATTCAGCTCTTAAGTTGTTGACCAACATGCAGAAGGAAACTTGCAAAGCTGAAAGCTGACAAAGTACACAAACATATGGGAGGCCAAAGTTGGCCTGACAACTTATCCAGAAACTCCTCCTTGCCCTAATTAACTTTCGATTTGAGGACATCTTCTTTCTCTAACGGCACAGACTCACCCAATGTTTTGTTTCAATGAAGTACTTTGTTGAGCAAATCTGTTCGCCAGGGAGCTAGCTCGTGTCGGGGACAGTTTTACTGTCTACAGGTCTGTTTTGGCAACATAGAAGAGACATAAAGGACTTACTGGTAGAGCAGTGTGGGTTTTTTGTTTGCTTGCTTTTTCCTAGAAATGATTAGTTTAAAGGCAAACAACAACACGACCACCAAAAAATAAACCAAACCCAAAAAATCAGTGTATTAAACCTTACCTATCAGCTTCTACTATGGGTGATAACACTGATCTTAAACTGTTAAAACCTTAAAGTTCTCCCTTTAGATCTAAAAGAGCCATGAATAATCCTTTTTTAAAGATGCAGTGCATGAACAAAGTGCTGTGCTCTTTGAGAGTGTGATTCAAAATACAAAAGGTGTTATTCATAATACCTCTTTTACTGTAGAAAATACATACTTGCTAACTTGGGCTTCAGCTGTTGTTAAAAGAAAATCTGCAGATAGAGCAAAAGGGCAAAAGGGTGACATCTGGCATAACAGACTTTCTAAGATGGTTTTGGCATACAGCCTGCATTAAACAGCAGAAGCAGAAAAAAAAAAATCTTTTGAAACAAAAAAAAAAAAAAAATAAGGACAATACAACATTGACTTCTAATCTTTAGCAAACTTGTATAAAACCAGTGCATCAGTTTTGTTTTTGTTATGACCTGAAATGGGCCATCACCTCTAATATTGGCTCTGAAAGACAGGAGAATAGGATTGTGTGATATTTTCTCAAGTGGAGGTGGTTAAATCTTTTCATAAATTCCCATTCACTGTATACTTGACTTCACCTTTTCACCTGAGTGAGTAATACGCAGAAATGTTCATATTATTACAAGATCTCCTCCACTTGACTTGTTTGGATAGTTGCTAAATGTAATACATCAAGTGTTGCTTGAAGTAATAAAGAATATATTTCATCTCCAAAACAGCAGTGGCATGGCGATTATGATCCCTGTAGCTTGAGAAGAAAATAATATACTGCTTGATACAAACAAGGGAAAAATTAGGATAAAGTTTCTAAATCCTGTAATTACTCAAGACACTGAAAGATAAGAACCACTGTAGAGAATTACCTTTGCAGGAAGCAGGTTTACGACTAGCAATTTTAAGGGCTTCTATTTTTCTTAAACTATGTTATTTTGTCAGTATTGGCTCAGTTTGAAGCTGAGTGGGTAAGTGAGAGGGAGGCAGGAGGATAGCTATGGATTTTGGATGATCAATAGCCTATTGTTTGACAGCTCTAAGGCAGTGATTCTGCTGGACTCTGACTGAGTGAGTCCTTTAGTTAGTCCTGATCTGAGCAGTCTCAGTTTGTACCTGTTGCTTTGACATACAGGCACATCTGGGAGGTGACCCAGCCATGGCAACAATTCTGTTAAAAATCAGCCTTCGGTGAGCATTGTGGAGGGGAGGGGCATACCTCTAACTCTTGCTAGGGAGAGGCAAAGATATAAAATGTAACCAAAATGTTTGTACTCTCATATTTTCCTGAAATAAAATAAAAAAATAAAAAAATCAGCCTTCATGTTTGGCCTTGGACCCCATTCAGTTACACTGGAGCTTGGACCTTACTGATGAAAAAGACTTATGTCTTCACCCTAGTTTCTCACATGGGGATGAAAGTGAGAATATTATCCATGGAGTGACCTTGATCTGCACATCATTAGATCTCAGTGGGAGTTTGGAATGCGAATTAGGGATACAATATGGCCTTTGAGAGTTATCTATAAATAGAACTTGTGTTGCCTTAAATCATGTATAAAGTCATGATTCCAGAGATTGAATAATATTTGTTGGTTGAGAGAGAGAGAAATTATTATGACAAATAACTGAATGCCATGTTAATACACCAGCTATATAAGAACCATTCTAGGGTAGAGTTCCTTGTTTCAGAAACTGAACTATATGAATTTTTGTTCCTAATTTCTCATTAATTCTAATATTAATAATACAGATCCCACTATTTGGTTATTTTAAGTCAAGAAGAATTGCAAATAAAAGGAAAAAGTATTAAATGAAAGGAGAATGAGATGCTGGGAGCTTCATTTAGAAGGGATATATCTAAAGCAACAATGAGGGATGCAATTTTGCTGAGTGTCAGGTTGACCTGAAGATAAAGGACCATGGATTTAAATTTTTTTCTTTCTCGTTTATCTGTAAGAGTGGTTATTCTTTTTGTGATTTGTCTAGTGTTTCAGGGACTTCTCTCTGCTCTGTCAGACTGGGTTTGGATATACAAACAGTAAATACAAAAAGAGAAAAGAATCAGTCAGGCATGGATGGGTGTAAATAGTTGAGAATTAAGAAAGAAATAGAGAAAGTGACTGAAGGCAGAGGCTCTGAAATCAGATTGTGTTTCTAATCCTAATTCTGCCACTTACTATCTCTGTGAGTTATTACTGTGCCCAAGTATTCTTCTTTGCAGCATGGGGATAATAGGGATGGATACTGTGAATTGGTGCTCAAAAATCATTCTATTCTCCTTTTGAACTGCCTTCCTCTTATGTAGTGTTGAAAACTAAAAATTGTATTTCTGAGTGTGTTTGCTTCTCCCCATGAAGGATTAACATTTACAGGTATTGTTCTTCTGCCATAAGCAACTAGAAAGGACAAAATGTATACAAACACCGTTTTCCAAAATTGGGCAACAGGCGCTGCAAGGCTGTGATCCCTGAGGGAAGGAAAACAAATGAGTCAGGCTCTAGGATTTCTCCAGCTTACTGCCGAGAACACTCCCAGGCCTCGGTATAAGGAAGGGAACCCAAGGAAAGCACAGTGGCCTTGCTAATTTGAGGAGATATATAGGCCAAGATGGCTATAATTTACAAGGCCAAATCTAGAGAGGAAAATGCTTATAGAGCTTTCAGAGACAGCAAAAGTTCCAGAGATGTCCCCTTTAGTCTTTGTCTGAGTATTGATATGTGTAAACATGAGGTGAAATTTTATGAGACTGGAAGAAAAAAAAAGCTACTGGAAGTTATTAGGCCAAATAATTCCAGGTGTACATAAAGCTAGGAATAATTCACATTTCTTCCAGCCAGAGTGGCTAAACTTCGTAACACACGAGCCATTGGATGGAGACCTCAGAAGATACATAATCTCAGTGGGTAGACCTCTCTATGTATGCCAGAGAAACAACAGCAGCAACAACAACAAACCCCAAAAAACAAGCAAAAAAACTGAAAGCCACAAAAGGATCAAATTGAACTGAAAGTTACTTTACCACAGGCCAGAACAAAGTTGGACATTCTTTAAAAGAATACAATAAAATCCAGCACTCATTAACTTTAAATTCACAATGTCTGGCATCCCATGAAAAAATTCCCATTACCCATGACCAAGAGAAAAAAAAAATAATAGAAACAGACCCAGAAGTGATAGAAATAACGAAATTGACAGAAAAGGATCCAAAAACAGCTATTACAAGTCTTACAGATTTGTTGAAGGATGTAAAAGAAAAAATAAACATTATGAAGAGGGGAAAAAAAAAATTGAAAAAGACCCCAAATAGAATAAAATAGAGCATCGGAAGTACAATAGCTGAAATGAAAAATGCACTGGAGGGGATTAACAACACTGCATTAGACAGGATAGAAGAAGTGATCAGTGAATTTGAAAACATAGCAAAAGACATAACCTAAATGATGTATGGAGAGAAAAAAAATTAAACAAAGTTTAAAAAGGCATCAGAAACTTGTGGGAAAATATACGTATGTCTGACATATATTTAATAAAAGTCTCAGAAAGAAAGAAAGGCAGTGATAGGAAGACAGGTGAGGGCAGAGGGCAGAAGTAATATTTGAAGAAAATCTTGGACAAAATTTATTCAAATTGATGAAACTTGAACTCATGGATTCAAAAAGCTTAAAGAATCCCAAGCCAAATAAAAATACAGAAAGCTATACCAAGGCACAACATAAGCAAATTCTTGAAAAAATGTGATAATGAGAAATCTTAAATGCACCCAAAGAAAAGATACAAAATATTCAAAAATTAAGGCAAAATAAAAATATTTTTCAAATAATTAGAAGCTCAGAAAGTTATTTGCCAACAGACCTGCACTGCCATGAATGGTAAAGGGATTCCTTCAAGGAGAAGAAAATTGGTACTAGATAAAAGTTAGGTATTTGAAAATATATCAAGATTGCTAGAAATTGTAAATATGTGGGTAAATACAAAATACATTTGTAATTTTATTTTTAAAGTCTCTTAAAAGATAAAAAAAATTAAAGTAAAAACAACGATGTTTATGGGCTTTGTAACACGTGTGGAAGTAACATGTATGAAAGCAGTAGCACAAAGAATAAGAGATGGGAAATAGAAGTATGATGCTCTAATGGTATAAACTATAATAAGGCTATTTTTGAAGGTAGACTGTGATAATGTAAAGGTGCATATTTTTAATATTAGAGCAACCCATAAAATAAACAAAAATATGCATACAAAATAGGCCATTAATGGAGATAAACAGAATCATAAACAAATGATCTAAAAGAAGTAGGAAAGGAGGGAAAAAGGAACAAAGAATAGATGGGACAAATAGGAAAGCAAATCCAAAACAGTACATGTAAAAAATATCCATCTTTATAATCACAGTGAAGTAAGTGGTCTCAGCATTCTAATTAAAAGTAGACAAAGGATTGTTAGATTGGATAAAAAAGTAAGAGATCACTATATTTTGTCTGAAGGAGCCCATTGTAAATGTAAAGAGAAAAATATATATAAAGGAAGATAGGGGAAAATATATCATGACAACCATAACCAAAAGAAAACTGGACTGTCTATACTAATAACAAAATCGACTTAAGAACAAGGGATTTTACCAAAGATAAAAAGAGATTGTGTTCTGTATCTTGAAAATCAGTTACATAACAGTGTAATTTCTCAAAACCCCTTAAACTCTACATCTTTAATGCAATGGGAGAACTTTATTTTCAATAAATTACATATCAATAAATCCAATTAAAAAGAACAACACCTCTCAGTCTTGCAGCTATGGCTCTGGATAAATTAAGATGAACTTTCGAGTTTTGAAAGGTTGAAGTGAGGCAGATTATGTATTTCTGCAGCTTTTACTTTTTTTTTTTTTTATTTCCCTCCTGGTAAAGAAGTAGTGGAGACATTTAGGTTGTTCTGTGCTGAGCAGAGCTCACCATGTCCAGGCATTTGCTTTCTAGGTGCCAAAGGCAAACATGGGATATCCATTCTGGTAGTGCAGATTGTAGCTAGCATGGAACAGGTCCTAAGCTGGCAGCTACAACAGCCCCTGATTTATTGAAGTTCTCTGATCATGGCAGCCACCTGGCTGTTGTGACTTCCCAACTGGTGTTAGTTTTGGGGCCAATAGTTTTCTAGTCTTAGAAGAGGCAGCACTGATTCTACGGTGAGGCTTGCGGAGCTGTACTCTTCAAACTCAACCCTGAATCTGTTTCTTCAGCCCTTTCCATGATTCTGCAAACTATGTAATACCCTGTAATAAAATAATCCTTTGTTTAAATCAGTAAGAATGGAGTTTGTTCTTTAACTGAATGCTAATATACTACCTTGTAGGCATATTATGAGAAATAAATGAGATCAAGTATGTAAAGAACTTAACAGCGTCTAGTACTTAGTAAAGAACTTGATAAGTATTTATTTTTATTGTCATTGTTATTATTGTCTGATGCTAGGTATACACATAGTGAGCAAACCAGCATGAGAGTATAAAATAATGAGTTGATTTGCTCATTTATTCAGAGAGAACTAAAATCATGTAATGATATGATGGCTCCCAAGATATGCTTGGTTTTTCAGTTTTTGCTTATATGCCCTCGAGATCTGGCCCTTCGCCTCTTCCCTAATCCCATCATCTGTTCCTGTCCAGTTTGCTTATTGGAATCCAGACAAACTGGCTTTCTAATGCACTGTTTAAAATATCTGCCTCAGGGAATGAATGCAAAATATTAAAGAAAGAGTCCTAAGATATCTCACTTCTGCATCTTAAGTAAGTTCAAGATGCAGATTTCCTACAACCAGTAATCCTTAGAAAACCTGAAGATATGATTGTGAGGGTTTAATAAATCATAAAGAATGAGAAACATTTCAGAAGATGGAAGACTGGCAAATGCTGTTCTAATTAAAAAAAGGAAAAAATTAGATTTGGAAAACTGTGGAGTAGCAATCTTAATGTAAATATGTAGCAAAACAATTTAGATGTTTAATGTTTAGATGTTTTAAATGGGTTTTGAGTAGTTAGGAAAAATGTTTTAGTGAGAGGCAGTATTAGTTTATGGGGAACAAGTTCAGCCAAGCAAATGTGCTGTTTCTTTTAAGGGAGGATTATATGACTATATAATGATTATATGAGATTAAGGAGCTGCTGTAGACATACTTCAGCAAGGCACTTGACCAAGTAATGATATCTTTAGGAATAAGACTGAGGAACGTAAGCTGCTCATAATCCAATACAATGACTTATCCGACTCGGTACATCTAATGTGGGACCAATTAGTGAGTGCCCATCGGCAGGCTCAACCCCACCTGAGGCTCTGAGACCATTTCTGACTCAGGTCATAATTTAGGTCAGGAACTCAATGGCTTAGCATGCAAGTCAGTGTGATCTCTCATTTTCTCAGACATCTTGCTTGAAATCTTGATTTGGGATCTTGAAGTCATCTTTGACATCCCTCTCACTTTTGCATTCAATTATCTATTAAAAATGGCTTAAATCCAATCATCTCTGTTGCCATTTGTCTCAGTGCCTGTCCTCGTCTTCTTTCACCCACTGCAACAGCCTTGAAACCACTCTTTCCGTCACAGCTGCTCACTTGTCCCCACTCGTCCTCCACGTTGTCATCAGTTATGTTCCTAAAAGTCAGCTCTGATCATGTCACTTTCTTGCTCACATATCCCAAACAAAATAAAGTTGCAGTGCCTTCATAATCTGACCCAGACCTATATTAATAGATTCTTTTCCTGTGACTGCCTGAACACAACACTCACATTCATAATAAACACTTCAAGTTCTCCCACAGTCTGTGTTTTGGGCTTGCTATTTCCTCTGCTTCTTCTCTTCTTCTACATCCTTACCACCTGAGGAAATGTTCTTTTTTAAGGCCACTGAAAATTTAAAAAAAGAGAATGAATCCACTAATATTGGCCAAGTTTCAGAATTCCAGGGACATCATTCATCCATACTGCACTTCATGTGAAAAATACATTGCATAAAGTTCAAATTGTATGCAAGCCCATACTTGTACAGGAAAGTATTGCTTTATTGCCCCTATGTTCAGAAGTAACCACTATTATCTGGGGGGTTATGTTGTTTTAGGTCTTTTTTAATGTATTTGCATAAATATGTAAGTGTACACATAAAGTATAATTTTTTTTCTTAAGTGAAAGGGATCATAATGCACATTTTGTTCTGTCACTTGTTTTTCATGCTTTCCCATATGGCTTGGAAAAGGTTGCTGGTCAATATATACAGATCTACTCATTCCTTTTTAAGTTGAACTCATTTGACAGGATCCAGTTCAAATAGAGTCTGTGTTTTTGCCAAACTTCTCTTGGCAATTCTGTTACCATTTTTGTGTGATTTCTTAACAGTGAATATTCCTATATATTAATAATAGTTCTTATTAGAATGAATTATAATTACATCTTTATAAGTCTTTCTATTAATATTTCATCCCTAAGTAAACTCTGAGATCCTCAGATAGACCCAGGGTCTTGGAACATTTCAGTGACTCAAAAATAATTTCTGTTGAATGTCTTAATTATATTGGAGTTTTCCTCATAAGCTGAGCACTAAATAGAAAAGGTAATAACAGCCAATATTATACTCCTTAGACATCTCTTTGGATTGAAATAATTAACCCCCAGATCTCTGAACTGTCTAAGGAGAGGTTATTGTTTGTTTTGTTTTGGGGCATTTTGAAGGTTCTCCTTTGTAACATTTTTGGAGCATTCTCTGATTTGTTGTGAAATACAAAATTTCACAGCAAAATATAAAATTTGGGGACAAATTCCTATTTTCCCAGATTATCTGAGCCTCCAGGCTCAAACTTTTATTTTAAACTGGGCTTCAGTTGAACCAGAGTTTTTTCCCAGCTCATCTTTCCTCTTGCAGATATAAACTAAAGCTTATTTTTAAAGCCTATTCCCTATTACTCAACTTTTCTTTCTTCAAACTTCTGGGTTTTCTTTTATTTATCCACTTTCAGCCAGTTACGAATAGAGAGTTGAATAAAGAGATTCCTTAGAAATTGCCTTTGCTCAGCAAAACCATCTAGGAGTGCCACCCTACCCTGTCTGACTCTCTCTATCTTTTCTTTCCTTTGCCCTCCAATTCCTTTTCATCTTTTCTCAGTTATTTGACTTACTCACTTTTGTTAAAAATAACTGTGAAGATTTGAAGGAATAATGGCCCATAGAACAAACTAAATATTCTATCTGAACATACATGAATCTTTGTAAATCAAACAATATTTATTGTACTTGTTAAATATAAGTAAGTTTCCTATTCCTTATCATCCAGTGGGTGCATTTAAAGTCATATTAATAGTGATAAATAATTTTTTTATGGTTTATTATTTCCACTCCTAGCAAAAGACTTTCTTCTACTACCACGTGCATAATTTTCTGGGACACACAGAATGTCATATTTCATGTATTCTTAGAAACATGTCACCTCTCATTGGCAGTGCTGCTGGTGCCAAAAATACCTGGTACCAACAATATGACAGTTGCACGGATGTTTGTAATTAATAGGGTGATTGTTTTCCCCATCTTATCATAATATGAACTATTAGAAATATCCCAATATTTTAAAGAATTATTGATTTCTTTAGGAACTGAAGCTGGGGTTATGAGCCACGGCGCCATAGAGAGACTGGCTGTCTATACCCAGAATAACTTCTCCCCTTTGAAGCACACTGCATCACTACTAGGTAGCATCTAGTTTCTTTGTGTTTTCCAAATATGGCTGCAACAGTATATCAAGTCCCACATATCCTCCAGAACCTTGCCATTTTGCTATCAATAGTAAGAATCTATGTCCTCACCTCTTCAAACTGGGAAAGTCTTTGTGAGTGTCCTAATGAATAACAGAAGCAATGCTACATACAGACTTGGATTTGAGAGGCTGGGTCATAAAAGGTGATAGAGCTTCCATCTGTCTAGAACACAACCATTGTCATGTGAGAAATCCAGGCCACAAAGAAAGGCTACATTCTGGATAAAAATACTGAGGACCCATGTGATAGCCAGTAACAATTGCTGGACATATGAGTGAGTAAGGCTTTGAAGTGACTCCAGCCCAGTAAATTGACTGACTGCAAGTACATGAGAGACTCTGAACACGAATTACCTAGTTAAGCCCCTGTCAATGCCCAGAGCTGTGAGATGGTGATAATGAATGCTTGTTATTGTTTTGTACCAGTAAGTTTTGAGTATTTTGCTATGCAGCAAGAGATAAAAGGCTTTGGTACCTGGGAGATGGGTCCTGATGTAAAAGCAAAACAAAATATGTGGCAGTGTCACTGGGACCACACTGGGTCCCACTGGGTGGGTAAAATTCAGGAAGAATTTAAAAAGGCTCTTGGCAGAAGTCCTTTTGGAAGCTATTGGTGAGTAAGACGTTATTGAAAGGGACCCTTGCTATGTAGTGGTGGACACTTGTTATCTGCCATTACATGGAAAATATAAATATACTTAATGAACTGATGGGCTTGGCTAAGGAGACTGCTAGGCAGAATGTTGAAAGTACCATCTGGTTTCTTTTAGAGAGATAAGTTCAAAAAGGGTCTGTTTAATTTTCAAGCTACAGTTAAGGAAACATAAAGGAGCCAGGACGTGGCAGGGCACTGGAGGGTAGTTCAATTTCATGTAAAGACACACAGAATACTGATAATGGTAACTGCAAAAGAAAATTTTAAAGACAGTATAAATGCACTGTAACAGTTTTATTCTATCTTATTTAAAAGACAACTGCATAAAACAATAATCATAAAAATGATGAACTTATAATGTATACAGATACAATGTATATGGCAATAATAACAAAAGGAAGGGAGTGATAATGGAGGTATATTGGTGCAAAAATTTTTGGATACTCTTGAATTTAAGTTAGTATCAGTCTAGACTAGATTAAGATGCTTATTATAGTCCCTAATGAAATCACTAACAAAATAACTAAAAAATATAGTAAAAGAAACAAGATACTTAGTACACTAAAAATATTTCTTCAAAACCAAGAAAGGCAGTAATGGAGGAAGAGAAACAAGAGAGACAAAGACATATAGAAAACAAACAGTAAAATGGCAAACATAAATCCTACTTTATCTATAATTACAATAAATGTGAATGCACTAAAAACTTCAATGAAAAAGCAGACATAGGCAGAATGAATTTTTAAAAACTTGATTAAACTGTATTATACACGAGATATATTGAGATTCAAAGACAAAAAAAAAATAGGTTTAAAGTAAAATGATGGAAAAAGATATACCATGCAAACTGTAACCAATAGTGGCAATATAAAAATCATACAAAGTAGACTTTGATATGGGAGGATTCTGGGAAGATGGCTGAGTAGAAAAATACCAGGAATCTGTCTCTCCCTCCACCTAGACAACAATTGCACTGGAAGAATATGTCTGATAGAGCGTCCAAAGCAAGTAACTCTTTGTAGAAAAGAAAATCTTCCGTTGTGACCAGAATGAAGTATAAAACCTGCACTGAGTCAGTAATATCAGTTGATTCATCCAAAGTGATTGAATAATATATGTTTTCCTTTTGAAGTATTGCATAAAGTTGTTCTCTTAAGTTGAAGGCTGATTTATGCTGCCAATCAGTTATAGTTCTCCTTGAAAGAGGTAGTTATTTGTACTTCGAAACATTATCAAGGTCTAAGAATCTGCATTCTTTCACAGTTTCTACATCTTTGAATGGCTTCCCATCTTTCTCAAGTATATAAGCTACTTTATAAGTTGCTTCAGTGGCATTATTTCCAGGTCTTATTTTTGCTTGTAAGAATTGTCTTTGCTTTTGCTTTTCATCTTTTAATTTCTGTAATACAACCTTTCATGCCTCTCCCTCTAATTGTAAATATTTGTGGTCCTTGTGAGTGTTATAATGCTGATGAACATTAAATTTCTTCAATGTTGATATTGCACTATCACAAAGCAAGTGAACCATCTTATCTTTAGCAGAAACAAGATAATACTGCAATTCCTAATTCTCATTTAAAAATCTGTTTTCTTTCTTCGGTATTCTCTTGGTCTTCTTTGACATGATGGGCTGTTAAACAGACAGAATTTAAAATATACTGTCAAGCTGTGCAACTACTCACAAATACCACTTCAAACAGAAACACAGTGCACCGTTGTCAAAAGCTGTCTGGCATACTTGACCCCCTTAAACTCTTGCCAACAGCCTTGTGCAGTAGTGGCACCAGTCAGGTGGGGGAAGTTAGAACTAAATCATGAGCATACCAGCCATCAATTTAGCTCTTATGGCTTACTAATGTTCTAATTATGGGGGTCAATCTGGGAAGATTATTTCATTGAAACTTATTTTATTCTTTGGTATTTTAAATACATTCCATTTTAAAAATAAAATAAAAATATAAAGGACAAGCATAAATGTATTAATAAAAATGAGCAGATTTGTTCTGTAAAATTTGGATTCAGTCAAAAGGCCACACTTGAGGACCTAGAAGGCCACAGGTGCCCTTAAGGCTGCAGGTTCCCCTCCCCTGATTTAATACCTTCATTAGTATTTTGTAACTTTATATAACACTTATGTGGCTGCCTAGTACTAAAATGCACACTTGTCATTTTATTTAACTTTCACAATGAGAAAGACAGATACTATGATCTGCTTTTTTACAGAGGATACTAAATCTTTGGGACATTAAGTGACCTATTCAAGATCAGTTTGGGTTACCCAAGGTAGACAGCTTGAATCCATAGTCTGTGTTCTTAACCACAACTATGCTGCTTGTGATTAAATTGATGTTAATCGAAAGAATACATAAGCATCATAATAGGAATTAATGCTTAGAAAGTACATGCTTCATTTTCATTACCTTTTTCATTAAGGAAAACCCTCTACATTTTACACATCAGTGCTAGTAAGAGTTGATTCAGCTAATTCTTCTACCATAAAACAGAGAAGTGTGAAATTTAAACATATCTGTAATGTTCAAAAGCATTTTAATTTATATCAGCATGTTACTTATTTAATAAAAGAAATATATTACTTAAAACTGACATATGATTAGTCTTAATAAAAACAGTATAAACAGAACTCTGTTGAATTATTTTTTAATTACTATTTACTACAAAGTTCAAGGGGATCATTTTGGCCGTTTTATAGGTATGTTTTGATTAAGCTTCTTGGAGAAGTGAAATCCAATCTAAATGCATATTCTCATAACACTTATCACAATGCTTTATCTATTAGAGGTAATAAATGTTTGGCCATTTAACATATGAAACTTGTTACAATTAAGAACAGAAACAGAATCCGAAAGAAAAAAATAATCAACCTTTTAAATGAGTAAAGCTGATAACCAAACTCATGTCTATTTTTTACTTTCTGTTTGCTTTGTGTGTGAAGTCCTTCCACAGACACTTACTGAGCATCCTATGTGTTGGCGGTTTCCTTGTGGAGCTCTCAGCCAGCCTCTTCTACCAGTTGTGCATCCCACTCATCTGGAGCCCTTGAAGGACATGTCCAAGAGAGTGAGCCTGACAAAAGGTGGGACCTCCTTTTGCTGACTTTTTCAGACAGAAATCACCGACTCAGATGCATACAGGAACCTGAAAGAAAATCTAAATAAGTGAAATGGGCCATACAAAAAGCAAACTGTGGACCACAACATACCAGATCTCTATGTTATCATTACCAAGGTTGTAAGAACTTCCAAGAAAGATGGAGAACTGAGTTTTTATTTGAAATATCATAATCTAGAAATGTTTATTAATAGATTAATAACTCAGTGAAAAAAAAAAAAAAAGCAGGTGAGCCCCTGTGTGGTGCTGGCTGAATAGAACTTTTGTATTGACCACATTAGCTTACAGACCAGCACCACATGACCTCTACTTTACAGTATGTTCTTTGAGTTTCGTATCCTTGTCTGACTTTCCATCTCTTTCCTAGGGGATTAATATTGGGATTGTTTCTACTATTCCAAAAAGGCTCCGACTGCTACTCACAGTCATGGTCTTACCCTATGGCCTCACCAGGACAACAGCTCAAAATAATATAACAAGCCCAACAAAATCAACATAACAGATTTTACAGAATTTTTGCTTTTAGGACACAGAAAGGTTACAATTTACAACCTCTTCACATATATATGTTGAAGTTGTTTCTTTCGTATCCCTAAATACTTTATACTTTAATTTCAATCATTTGCACTGTTTTGACTTTCTGCCTGAAACTAAGCACATTCAAACTTAAACCAGAATTTTATGAAAAATAAGTAGTTCTGGAATGCATTAACACTTTTTCTATTTCTTATCTGTTTGAGGCAAATGCAGTTTTACTGTCTCTTTGAACTGAAACTCATGATAGTTTTCAGATACTAGGAATGTTGTTGTAGTTGGTCCTTTATACTCAAAAATCAACTTTCAGAACTCATTAACTGTTACCAACGGACTGGAGTCATAGGTAATTGAATTTCCTTCTCAAGTCTCTTATTTGCATAAATAAAAACTGTTGAGTTAGAGTAAGAAATTTGAACTTCAAATTTCCTCTTTTCCCATTCCAATTTGGAAGGCCTGTTAGAACTCAGGAAATAGCCCATTAAGAATGGGGAATGGTCAATAATCTCTGGCAGCCATTGCTCAGGGAAACAATATCCCTTGATGGAGGGATCACCAATCTTATTAGCAGAACATGGGTAGAATATTGTGATAGATATTGGCCCATTCGATATCCAATTCAATCTATTTCTAGTGTGCCTTCTGTACTGCAGATGATGGAAAGTAAGAATTCTCTCCATGCTAGGACTCAGGATGTGTGTGATGTGGGGTCTCCCAATTAGATGCACTTTCATGAGTCTTGAATGGGAAACTGGCAAGAGCCTGGGATACATCTGGCAAAGACAGTATAGTCCTGGAGTTAGTGACTGTCATGGCAGCATCCTAATTCCACAGGCAGCTTCTGCTTGAGCAGGGGCAGAAGCTTCCTATGTGGTCCTGTTCTGTGATGTTGTTTGGTAATCATTTCTTAGAAGCTCAAACGAGAGTCTGTTTTTTCAACCCTCTCAGTGATTCTGTAAACCATTTGAAATCCTGTGATAAATCAAATCCAATATATAGCAAAGTTGAGGTGAAATGTTTGCTGCCTTATTTATTGGCTAAATTGTGTTGTATCCAGGCCAACCACTGAGGCTTAAAAATGAAATAATGACTCCATTTCTGAGAAAAGTATTATGTAAGTAGAGAAAGATAGTTTGAAAATGAAGGGAAAAATCTTCAAGGGAAAGGACTACTTGACCATGTACTTTACTGATAAAGCCATACCTGCTACTGTCAAAGATGTTATTTTTAATCATCCAATCATGGGAGAATGGACTCCCAGTCTCCTCTTACCAGTATATAGTCCTCCAGGAGATTTATAGCTGCTTGGGGATGGGATTAGGAAGAACTGTATAATTGTAGTTCACCAGTGACTGGCAAGTCATGTACCACCCAAAATCCCCATGTGCTGTCTAGTTCAGGGGCTTCAGAGCTTTTTCCATTTCAAAGTAGTCTAGGGATTGCTCTGATGGTCTTAGCAGAGACTCACGTGCACCCACTTGATGAAGCCTCAGATACTGCTCAGTGACTCAGCTTGTATCACTACTGGGGAAATGTCATGCCCAACTTACATTTGTAACCCTGAGGCTAGGGATTTTCACTTTTTTTCATATCCTTGCCATTCTTTCATCACCGATCGCTACCCAAATGTAACTCCCTTTGCTCATCACTCCTCTTTTCAGAATTCAATCTCCATTTCATGTGTTTGTTTTCTTTGGAACTATCTTTTTGCTGGTTTCTTCCCTCACAGTCTTTCATCTCATCCCCCCTTTGGAAAATTCAGTCAGGGAGGTAGACAGTCCTATGCTTCCATAATCCCCTCAGTTGACTTCTTGCCTACCTGGAACCCAGCTGTTCACAACCTGAAATCCAGGCACAGCTTCTCCTGAGTATCTCTACAATGAAAGCTGCTCATTTTCCTGGGGCCACATCCTCAACGTTTTTCTAACTCCAAAATGCTATTTGTAAGTCATCTCTCTTCAATACTCCTGCAAAAATCACTCTGTCATTGAAGTCCATGCCACTTGGTTATGGCATAGTCTACCCCTTGTGTATATTTACTCATATATATTGGCCTCTTGGTCACCTCAAATGTATAAAAGATTCCACACCTGGCTCACAGTCTTTCACTTCATCCCAAGTGTCACCATCTCTCTGGTCCCAGGTGAACAATCCATACAATCTCTGTGCTTCAGACTTTCTTAACCTCCTCAACACTAGTAACTTTCACCACCAATCCATTTTTGCTGTTTCCATGGTGGCCCTGGTTATCAGGCAGATTCTCTCTCTCTCTCTGTCTCTCTCTTTCTGAAATTGTAAGTGCTACTGTTCTACTCCTTCCTACCCTCTCTGTTATTCTCATGATATTTGCCTTCTTTCACTGGTATTTCCAGGTCCTAGATAACTCACTACATTTTCATCCAATCTATTATCCTATTCAGAAGTTGATTTGTTTTCCCATTTGCCCAAGTCCAGTGTTTCAGACACCCTCATCCAAGACTGCACCTACCTTGCAACACCTGGACTCTGGAATAAGCTGTCTGCCTTTGGCATTTTTGACACCTGTGCTGCAGCCCAAGAAAATTATGAACCAAGAGGTTTGTACTCTACAAATTTGTAGTCTCTAACCTGGGATGGGCCTTAGCTTCACTTTGTGTATATGGCCTATGTTACCTCTGTTTATTTCACATAACAATGTGAAGTCTTTGCTACTCTAATAGTTCAACCCTGCCTCCAACTTTATTGGAAGCCAGGGCCATCAGGCAGAAACACTCTTACCTTTTGTTATCTCTGCAGGTTTTGTTGCATCTGCTCTCACCCTTCTCACCATTCTCTTTCTGCTTTCAGGACCCTCCTACTCTCTGGGTCCCACCACTCCCATCTCTTCAGGAACCTGCTTCGCCAACTGTGCCCTCTTTCTCTGTATCACCACCACTCCTACACTGGGGACACTTCCTCCCAAGCTGTAAATATGCTTAATTTTCTCTTATATTAAAAAGATTCAACCTGTTCTCAACCCATACTAAATATTGGCTAATATTGTGTCTTTTTTCATGTTTAAAATTCACAAAAGTACTGTTGAGTATCCTGACTGAGATACTTGGTCCTAAGAGTTTTGAAAAACCTAAAAAAATATCGACTAGAAACCCTATTATTTCAAAACTGCAAGCAGTTTTCTTTCTCTAAGTACAGAATAAAATGCTCCTTTGTTCTGGAAAAAATGTTTAATTAGACCTTTTTATTAAATATAAAGCAAGCATTTGCCTATTGTTCTTGTGGAGAACAAAACGCTATTAACCCAAATCGGATTTTTTTTTTTTAAACTGAGAAGTTAAACATTCTGTTGGTAATAAAAGTTGTTCTATATTACTGGAAAAGATTAACATCTCTGAGATGTTCTTTGTGTTGTTTATGTGGTAGGAGGAGATGAGAGCTATTTTTTTAACCTCGAATAAATTTAGAATGGCCAGTATTGTAAAGTGTTGCTTGTTCTTCGGGAAGTTGTGGGCATTCTTATTCAAGAGGTTAAGGCAGGAGATAAGTAATTAAGGTAGTCAGGCAGCTGTAGAAAGGATATGGAATGATTATCAGGTTCACCTGGCATGAGGAGCAGTTGAGAAAAGGAACCAGACTGGGGGGGGTAATGTCTGACACTCAGTGTTATATAAATTTGATTGATGCAGAAAGTACTGATATTGGACAAATTGTTCATAAAGAAAAGATATGCTCTTGTGAATGAGCAGGATATTTTCTCAGAAGCTGGTAAATATTCCTCCATGAATTATCCAAGAAGGAGATAGAACATGGCACAAGAAATAAGTATTTAAGTGCCAGAGCAGCAACTGCACAGTGGAAAGGGTGCCTTGATCTTGTTTCTACATGCCATACACTGAAAAGAACCAGGGCTTCTTGGAAAAAGTCTGCTTCCAGGACAGAGACAAAGAAAGTTACAAGATGAGCCTAGGGAATCTTGTTTTGTTAAAAAAGTATGAATTGCTTAAAGAATGATGGAGGCATGTCAAAGGAAAGGGAAAACAGCTTCCAGAGACTCCCAGTAGCCAAATGTTACATAACTTGAGCATCAAAATAAATGATGATAATACAGATCATAACCAACTGGATAAAATAGGAATCTATGAGTGTATATTGACATAAATAAGTGAATAAAGTAAACATTTGCTCATCACTGGGATAGTCACAGTCTCACAATACCTCCTCATAAAACACTGATTGGTTAAGAAGAGAAACCAGGCGGACATCACCCTAATCAAGAAATTAAAGTTAACATCACCAGTGGTGGGAAGAATTGAAATCATGTACCGCCTGATATATGCGATGGTGAGAATACGTCATCACTTCTGTGATATTCTTGCCCAAAATGTGTAACATGAATCTAATCACTAGGAAGTAGCAGATAAACTCAAACTGAGGTACATTCTACAAAGTAAGAAGCCTGTAATCTTCAAAAGCGTCAAGTCCTTGGAAGGCAAGGAAAGACAAATTGTTTCAGATTAAAGGAGACTAAAGAGAAATGACACCTAAGTACATGCAATCCTAGACTGGATTTTTTTTTTTTTTCCTTTTGCTTTTACTGTGGCATTTGTTAAAACTTGAATGGGATTTCAGCATTAGATGGGTGTAACTTATCAATGCTAGTTTCCTGATTTTAATGGTTGTTTTGTGATTATATAGGAGAATGGCCTTATTTTCAGGGTGTGATAGGGAATCATATTGGCAATCTCTTAAATGATTCAAGGGGGGAATAACTCTTTGTACTCTGTACAACTTTTCTGTCAATTTGAGATTGTGCCAAAATAAAGTACACTTTAAAAAATCAGCAAATGAAACAAAAAGGTTAATGCCATCTCATTTCATATTCATGGTAAGTGAGACCCAGCTGTTTGTGTTAGAAAACAGTCATCTATACTCATCACTTCTAGTTCTTTACCTCTCACTTATGCACTTATAATTTAGCATAATATAATTTTCTGGTTTTTTTCTTCTCCACTCCATTTTAACTGTTCACTAAAGACTCAGTAAAATCTTGGTTGACCAAACTTGTGCTAGTGGATGTCTGTATAGCCTTAGACTTTAATTTACATGTGCCTCATTGTAATATATTAGGTCACTATTATCTACTAGATACGTTGTACTAAATAATCTATTAGATGGAAAAATTAATACAATTGTTAAAATTAAAGAAATATAAAATGTTTATATTATCATATTATTATACAAAATACTATCTATTCATTGTTATCATTATTATTCCCAGCCCCAAATTCTTGCCTATGATCCTGACCGCTCTATTCAAGTTCTTACTACTGGCCATCTACACTTGGATGTCCCACAGGCACCCAGAACAAAACATGCTCAAAACTGAGCTCTGTGGTCTAAGATTTGTTTCTATCCCCATGTTTCCCAATCCTAATGAGTGCCTAAGTCAGAAGCGTCATTGCCAATCTTGACCTTTTTCTTATTTTTGTCCTGTCCATTCAGTCTCTGGTAAATTAATGTTGATTAATTCCCTACATATCTTTCTATTCATTCCCTTCTTCCTCCTTCCCATTGTTACTCTCTTAGTTCATAATCTCATTGTCTCTCCCATTAATGACTGCAATCTAACTAGTTTTCTTGCTTTCTCCTTGACTCTCTTGAATCGTTTGTCTATCGTACTTCAAAGGTGATCTTTCTAAAATGCAATTATAATCAAGTCCACCTTCCCCTGCCGTTAATGAATTCCTGTGGTCTTAAGATAAAACACAACTCCTTAGTATGGTTTACGAAGGCCATTTTCTCTACCTTCACCCTTTCCTCTTTTCCATTCTCTGCTTAATTATATACCTCTGAAGTTATTGGATACTCACTTGTGCCCACAACTCAAATTTCGACATATTTGTACAAAAGCTGTTCTTTCTGTTTGGGATGCTATTCTGCATCTTCTTTGTTTAGCTAACTCCTGGCTCTCTTTTTTGACTCAGCTCATGCATAACCACCTCTTGGAAGATTTGCCTGAACCCTGCACAGGTTAGATGTTCTTCCATCTTGTGCTTCTTTCATAGTACTCATCTCGTGGTCTCATAGCTGCCTACTTATTCTCTCTTCCTCACATTACACTGAAAACAGGCTTAAGGCAGAGATTATGTGTGTGTGGATATGTGAGTCTGTTTATCTCCTATACAGTATTCCTAGCACCTAGTACAATGTCTGAAGCATAGAAAACATTAAAAAAAAAAAAGATTCTTGAATAAGTGACTGACACTGGCTGTACTAGCGACTTTTCTAGACTACCATCTGTTTATGATATATTGACAGATCATCCTGCAATTATAGTATAGTTGGCCTTAAGTGTCTACAGGTTTTATATATGAAGATTTAACCAACAGCAAAATAAAACACAGTATTTGTGATATGTAGAACCCATAGATACAGATGGTCCACTTTTCATACCTGGGGATTTCACAGGCTGACTATAGGACAAATGCATCTGTGATCTTGGTACAGACAGGGTAGGGTGTACGTGTATGTCCTGGAACAAATCCCCTGTGAATATACTGAAAACACCTGTATATTGATAAATCAGTCAACATTTAGTTTCTGTTCTCAGTGTCTGGCTTTCAATAAGTGCTCAATAAGTATTTTAAAATGAATATGCAGTTTTTAATTAATTATAGATTGAATAGTATATTAAATCTTTCTTTAGAGCTCTTTCTTTAAAAACATGTACTTTTCTGTCAGGTATATTTCTCTGTCTATAAGATCTAAACTTTCTGGAGGTATCAAGATTCTAGCTATTTTAAAATATCTTCTGACTCATTAAAGATAAACATGATTATTTTATTGTAATTTTCAGGGGCATCCATTTTGACTATGTATGGTAGTGGTATTGAAATAATTCTCCCTCTCCAACTAAGACCAATGAGTTCTTTTCTACAGATTTATAATCATTCAAATCTCATAGGATACCAAAAAGCAACTTGAGCATTTTATATTATAAGAGTTAAGAGCTCATAAAACCACAAACATAAAAACAATCAATAAATCCTAAAAGAGAGTCCCTTGAAAGTCTTTCACAAAAGCTCTGAAGAATATCTTCAGGTAAATGCAGATAGAGTGTTATAAAGTTCTAGAGTCTTGAACTTTCCTTGGGTGTGAATTAAGCCACAGTGGCTTTAGTTCATGTGTTAAATCAGATGTGACCAAAGAGAGCTGTTGTTTATTTTTATATATTTTTGTGACCCTGGTATTATAAGTATTTATCTTATAGGGTAGAGTAAAATAAACTATTAAATCTGGAATAACCAAGGACTTCAACAGTGGATATAGTTTTGGCATTTTGCCCAAGTAATATAGAAAGATTTGACTGATAAAAGTATCTTCATGTCCAGCATTCTTTCAGGGTTTTTAAGCAGAGTTGACTTCATGGGTTAACTCTGTGCTATCACTGTAACAGAATCAGTCATCCTGTATCCCAAGAAAAATGAATCTCACTAAGAAAAGACAGAGATATGCAGAGAAAACTGCCATTGAACCCCATGTTCAGACTCCAGTTCACTTTGACATGATGCCTCAATCATCCATTTACATACTGAAGATTAATGTTTAGCTTGGGCCCTGAGTGTCTGGGACACTAGAGGTCATTGAAGACATTGATAGATCATGATGAATGCAGAGCTTATAGAGAAAAAAGCTAGATGTCATTGTATCTAGTGATCTAGTCAACACAACAAGATTTCTAGAAGTTGGAAAGCTAACCATGTTTCATAAGAAAAAGGGCATGGCCTAGAAGAGTTGGATGTCCATTGGATCTAGAAGGACGCTATAGTCAGAGATCACCACATCGGAACCTGTTTACAGGGTCACCAGCCTGCAAATGAGCCTCAAGTCCTAGATGTTACCTCCAGAGACAGATATTTGAACTATCAGAACCATCAGAAGGCATAAAGAGCTGACAGTTCAATCCCAGAATGCAATAAGAGGAACCTAGCCATAGCAAAGAACAGGTTGGTTCATCTCTAAAGTGCCTTCCTGGCATAAAGCACTAGGCCAGCCCAAAGTGCCAGTGACAAGCTCCTAAGAACTTCCACATTTAGGTAGAAAGCATTAGTTGTGCCAAAAGCTGTTGTCAATATCTATAGAGCAGAGAAGGTGTTCCCTTTATGAATTTGTAGACTGGTGAGAAAGATTGGACATTGCTGATATATATTGACTAATACAAGATGTAATGACATTATTGTTTCTTATTTGTTTTTTTTGTCACAAACCCTCTTCTGCAACATGACTACTGTCAACAATGCAACAAGCTATATTTTTTGTGCATTTTGCTGTTTAAAAAAATTCTAACAGAGGTGATGACTATAATTTTTAAAGAACGATTATGGCTAATTTGGTAAAAAGTAACCACAGCAAAAAGTCTGAGTCATATCCTATTATACAATCAGACCGAATACATGATTTTTTTTATCGAAAGGCCTTAGGCAACTCACATTTCTTAGCTTTCAGTTTTTCTCATTTGTCAAATGTAAAGGGTATCGAGAACTGTGTTACTGTTTGTCTTTTTTACTGAGACACTTGGGATTAAAGAGATATATAAGGTAAAGGAAGAGAGACAATGTCCTTGTAACGTAGATATTATTAACATAGGAGGAAAGGAAGATTTAGGAAGATTAAACAACTGTAAAAGGCTATAAAAGCTAGTGGCTGAGTTGTGCCAAGCTTCATAAACTATCATTACCATTTTCATCTTAGAGATGTACAGGAAAGGTAATTCTTGATTTTGTTACGTAGCTCCCTTTACTGTTTTGTATACCAGCTACCATTTAATCCCTGGCTGCAACATGCATATCAATGATTCTGCATAAGAATTACCTAGGGAGGTTGGTTTGAAATACTGATTTTGTGATGCCCTTGACCTCCCATACTGATCCACTGTATCTGATGTGAGACTCAGGAGTCTGCATTTTTAACAGCCAATTTCCAGGTTATTCCACTCTAGGTGAGTCATTGACCACGTCTTGAGAAAACCCATGTCCATCAGTGGGTGATGTTAACAAAGAAACAAAACGTTACTTGGTTTTATTGGAACCTAACATATCAACAGTGTCTAGGTCTAATCAAAATACCTAGATAAATATGTTACATGAAGCTTAGATGACCTAAAAGTTCAGTTTGATCCAATTTATCCCTAATTTGAAGAATGTCAACTAAGTCCCCCAAAAGACTTATAATCATATATGCAAGATAGATATTTTCTATGGTAAAAGAAAGCAGTAAACTATCACTGACCAAAGGATATTATGTAATTTCATTAATTTTCAACTAAGTTTGTTATTAAAATCCTTAAGAGAAATCTATTATACCAATTTAGTAGATCAAAAACAAACAGTGATATTTCTGTATTACGCAAAAAAAGTCAGTCAATTTAAGTCTTTGAAAAAAGACAAAACAACCAAAGAATTTTAAAGCCATGAGATAATCTTTCCATAAATCTTTGCATAATTTATTCTTTAGAAATCATAGGAGAGGTGTTCTATTGATGCTTTTGTAAATCTTCTATTGTCTCCTTATTAAATTGACTTTAACTTTGAATTGATCTGTTTAGCATACAGCTATTGAGTTTATACCTGAAGGCATCTAATCACCCTCTGTCTAATCCAGAACTAGTAATAAATCAATACACAGCAGTGATTCATGGATTCCTTCAGGTTACTGAAAGTCCTTACAATTCTTTTCAGCATAAACATCAAAAGGCTAGTGATTTTTTTGTTGGCTTGTTTTTTTTTTTTTCCTAAAATTTTATTGGGGGAAAACTACAAAACATTTACAGTACAATGCTTACAGTCACAATTTGTAGTGAGCTGATTTCCCAAAATATATTACCACTCAAGTTGACTTATCTTGTTACATTCAAAAATCTACTCTGTCAAAGTAGTCCAGAGAGTACATACATAGTGTGCTCCAAGTGTATCTACGTACAACCAACACTCCATTTTAAGTGTACAATTAAGTGATTTTCAGTGGATTTATCGAGGTGTACAGTTAATCACATGAATCAGTTTTTGAGGAATTCCTTTCCCCTATTGAGACCCCTAATTCCGCTTCCCAACTACTTTTCAAGCATATCTCCCCCTCCACAGTGACCCCCAAAGTCGCTCAGTCGTGGCTTTATCCCCCATCCCCCAATTCCCTAGTGTTCGCTCCCATCTTTTGAGCACCATAGTGTTAATCAGTCAATACCAGTTTGATGGCGAGTACTTCTTTATTTTGAGGCAAACAGTACAATATAATATAATGGCCAGTTTTCCCATCCAGAATAATACACTTATTGTGAAGGTTTGATTGGTAAGTTTCAATCCAATTTGTAATCATCTTCTTAGAGTCTATATACACCTTGCCTTTTGACTTATTTATATATGGAGGGTGCAAGACGACTTCACCCATATGAATTGTACTTTGGCCATAATGGCTAGAAAGTTTGGCTCGGCTAGATCCCCTTTCTTCTCCATGTAGATGCAGGTGTATGTAGACAACTTTCCAGTGAGGTTGTCAGACTTCTAAAATGATAATTCAGGGATCTCGGGAGGGAGGGGGAGGCAGGATTTAGAAGCTCCCAGGGTAGTTAGGATCACGGCATTCTAAATTCAGACTGAGTGTGATGAAGCTACTTTGGTGCAGTTCCTATTGTACAGTTCCTTAATTATGGTTCTCTATTTAAAGAGCATGAACTAGAGATAGGCTATTTCTTCCCCATCCCTGGTATACAATGGAGGGAGGGAGGAACAGATAAAATAGACACCCTGTTTACAAGGGAGGGCTATGGTGCTGTCTTTAGTGTAATTCCCTTAAACACTACATAGGATTTCTATGTTTTTATTGGCATTTACTCCATTATGCAAGGACCATACCCACAAATAGCTTTCATAGGGCCCTTCTCAGGGTAGGGCTAAAAGTCTGTGTGACTTTTAAGAGTCTTAGAAATACATTTTTCCAGTTGAAAGTGTCTGTGAGACACACTCTTAAATCTTTCTGAAGTCTTGACAAAGGGTCTTACACCCACAACTTTGAGATGGAATTTCTTCTGATGACATTTCTTACTTTGAGAGTCTTTTGTTCTTTGGAGAGGCTGGGAATGAGAGCCAGTTTTATTTTTTGAAAAAAAGCAAGTTATGGCTCTTTTATGTTTCTTCTAAATTCTGCCTGAACACTTAAAAGTTACTTTTTAAATTCATCTTTCTTCACCCATATGTTATCATACTAGAAACTGGTATAAGAAACAGCGGGAGCTATCACTATTCTAGTTGGAAATCTTAGCCAAATCTACCTGTTAATTTAAGCACATTTTATGTTTTCTACATTACTGTAGGTGTCAGTGTTGCCAAAATTTTCCAGCACTGGATAACATGGGTCACTTTTTTGTTCCCCCCAAAGACAATTCCTCCTGTCTTTTCAGCCTTTACTTTCTGTGTCCTTGAGACCCTTCCAGCTGCCATACATCTTCTGGTACTAAAGCCAATGCCACATGCTTCTCATTTTTGTTATGGAAGCACCACAATTAGTGGTTCCACTTTTTATTCTAGTTAGCTATTGCTATATGATGCAAAGGTCCACATTTTTTGTGGCTTAGAACTACTGCTGTTTAATTTTATCTCAAAATTTTGTGGGCCAGGAATTCAGGCAGTGGTTGGCTGAGTATTTCTTCTGTTTCATGTGGCATGGACTGAAATCACTCTGTTATTCAGCTGATGACTGGATGGTCTGATGGGTCCAGGACAGCTTAATTCACATAGTATCTTGGAAGTGATGACTGGAAGAGATCCACTGAGTCCCTCATCCGATCCATTTAGATGAAGGACCACAGTTCTCTCTCACAGGATAGTCAGTCTTTTTACATGATGCTCAGAGATCCCAGTGGTAGAAAGTAGAAGTCAGCCCAGTTAAGGGCTGTGTTCAGAACTGGCACAATGTCATCTCCACCATCTTCTATTGGTCAAAGTGGTCACAGGGCCATCTCAGATACATGTATTTTTAAGTTTCAAAGTATTAAGTGGGTACAAGTGTGTTTGGTTACATGGATTACATTTGTAGTGCCTGGGTCACATCTATAAGTGTGCCATCACCCAAATAGTGTTCATGGTACCCATTAGGTAGAAGATAGACAAATGGCCCATAAACGTAGGAAAAAATGCTCAGCATCACTGATCATCAGGAAAATACAAACTGAAACCACAATGAGAGATCACTTTACCCCTGTCAGAATAGCTTTTATTAAAAAGTCCAAAAACAACAGAAGCTGGCATAGATGAAGAGAGAAAGGAATGCTTTTACACTTTTGGTGGAAGTGCAAATTAGTAGAACCTCTATGGAAAGCAGTATGGTGATTCCTAAAGAATTTAAGGTAGACCTACCATTCAATCCATCAATTCCACTACTGGGTATCCACCCAAAGGAAAATAAGTCTTTTTTTTTTTTTAATCAAAAAACGCTAGATTTGAGGTGGTGGAGAAATAGATGATCACCTTGAAGTTACATTGCAGAGGAGCATGCAGATCAATTGTCTACATCTCAGAAACAGCATGTTGGGAGTTTTATCTAGGTTGACTTGAATTGATAAATCATTCATTCCAAAATTGGTGAATAATTCGTCCAATTGTTATTGATGCTAAAATGTGGTATATACATTAGTACCACTCAGCCATAAAAAATGGTGAACTAATACCTCTTATATTATTGTGGGTGGAGCTGGAGACCATTCTTCTAAATGAAGTACAGAAAACACAAGAATGGAAAAACAAACACCACATACACTCACTATTAAATTGGAACGAATCGATAAACACTTATGAGCACATACGAAAATAACATTCATTGGAAATCAAGCAGGTGGCAGGGGAAAAGGGGATGGGTAAATTCATGCCTAATGTGTATAAAGCACAGTATCTAGGCAATGGACATGCTTATAACTGACTCAAACTATCAAAGAGCAATTTATGTAATCAAAATGTTTGTACCCCCATAATATCCTGAAATAGAAAAAGTAAAAAATAAATAAATATGTTATCCCCCTGCAAAAAAAACGAAACAAAACAAAACAAAACCCAGAAATCATTATTTGGAAGACATAAACTTACTCTCATATTTACTGCAGCAATACTCACAAAAGCTAAAATATGGAATCAGCCAATGTGTCCATTAACAGATGAATGGAAAAAGGAAATGTGTTGTATACATACAATGTAATACTATTCAGTCATAAAAAAGAATGAAATCCTGTCTTTCAGGCAACGTGGGTGGGCCTGGCAGTCATGATTTAAGTGAAATAAGTCAGGCAGAGAAAGATAGATATCGCATGTTCCCTCCCACTCACATGTGGGAGCTAAAATAGTTGTGCTCATAGAAGTAGAGAGTGGAAGTGTGATTTTATTAGATGCTGATAAGAGTAGGAGGTAGGGGAGGATAGAGAGATGTTGGTTAGCAGGAACAAAATTATAGATAGATAAAAGGAATAAGTTCTAGTGTTATACAGCACTGTAGAGTGAATATAATTAACAACAATTTTTCTTGTATTTTCAAATCACTAGAAGTGAGGATATTTTGATTATTCTCAACACAAAGAAATAATACATGTTTGAAGTAACAGACATGTTAATTACCCTGATTTGATCATTACATATTGTAGACATATATCAAAATATCACACTGAACCCCATATATATGTGCAATTATTACATTTCAATTAAAATAAAAAAATAAGTGTCAAAATGGAAAATTTTAGGCTGTTTAGTCCTAGAACTTGGTAAATTCACTTATTATTTCTGTTAATCTGTGTAGATTCCTTAGGGTTTTCTGTGAAACAATCGTGTTATCTACAAACAAGGATAGTTCATTACTTTGAGAGGTATAGGAATATTTAGCTTTTCAATTTTTGGGGGCCATTTTCAGAAGCTTATGTTTTTCCCACAATTTATACAGTTTTTCCAAGTTGTCAATTGTATTGGAATAATTTTTCATAATAATCCCTTTCTATCTTTTTACAATCTGAAGGATCTATATGATTATTTTTTAAAATTTCTGGTATTGATAATTTAAATTTCTCTTGATCACTCTTGCTGCAAGTTTTTCAATTTTATTATAAAAGGACCAACTCTGGGTGTTTTGATTTTCTCTATTTTATGTTTTCTATTTTATTGATTTTTGGTCTTATAATTTTTCATTTACTGACCTTAGCTTTCATTTATTCTTCTTGTTCTAGCTTCTTCAGAAGAAATTCAGATAGTTGTGTTTAAATCTTAAATCTTTCTATTCGAAGCTTTTAATGCTGTAAATTTTCCTGTTAATACTGTTTTGTGGCATCTCACATATTTTGATATGTTTTTGTTATTGTTTAGTTCTAAATTTTTGCTTATTTGTATTATTATTTCTTCCTTGATTCATAGGTTATTTAAATATTTATTGCTAATTTCCATAAAACCACAATGAGATATCACCTTACCCCAATCAGAATTGCCTTTATTAAAAAGCCCCACACCAATAGATGCTGGCATGGATGCAGAGTGAAAGGAATGCTTATACACTGTTGGTGAGACTGCCAATTAGTACAGCCTCTATGGAAAACAGTATGGAGAGTCCTCAAAGAGCTAAAAGTTGAGCTACCATTTGATCCAGTAATGCCACTACTCTTCCTTTTACCCAAAGGAAAGCAGTCATTTTATTAAAAAGACACCTGTATTCACATGTTTATTTCAGCACAATACACAATTGCAAAGATGTGGAATCAACCCAAATACCCATCAATTCATGAGTGGATTAACAAAATGTGGTATATGTATACTGTGGAGTACTACTGAGCCTTGAAGAATGATGACTCAATGCCTTTTGCAACAATTCGGATAGAATCGGAGACCATTGTCCTAAGTGAAGTATCTAAACAATGGAAAAACAAACACCACATGTACACACTACTAAATTGGAACCTACTGATGAGCACTCATGTGCATAGAGGGAGGTAAAACTCAATGGAAATCAAGAAGGGGGTGAGGAGCAAAAACCTACCTAACAGGTGCAATGAATACTATTTGAGTAACAGGCACACTTTTAACCCTGACTCAAGCATTACAAAAGTGATCCAGGTAACCAAAAACATTTGTACCTCGTAATACTTTGAAATAAATAAAAAAGTAAAAAAGAAATAAAATTTTTCTTCATCAAACTTTTAATACTCTATCAATTTACATCTTAATGTCTTTCAACAGTTTTAGAAGTTTTTAAGCTGTATCTGTTTACATATTTTGGCTACACCGTTCTGTTTCTCTTCTCTTTCTGGAACTGAAATTAAATTAAATGTATGTTAGAGTTTCACACTGTGTCCTTTTTACCTCTTTTATACTATTAATATTTTACTTCATTTCTCTCAGCCTACACATTTTTTTGTGGTCTACACATTTTTTTTTTTACTATTTCTTCCAATTTACTAATTCTCTGTTTATTTATTTCTAATCTGCTGTCAAATCCAATCATTGAATTCTTTTTATTTTTTATTTTTTATTTTTATTGGGGGAAAACTACAAAGCATTTACAGTACAATGTTTGCAGTCACAATTTGTAGTGAGCTGATTTCCCAAAATATATTACCACTCAAGTTGACTTATCTTGTTACATTCAAAAATCTACTCTGTCGGCCGGGCGCAGTGGCTGACGCCTGTAATCCTAGTACTCTGGGAGGCCGAGGCGGGTGGATAGCTCAAGGTCAGGAGTTCAAGACCAGCCTGATCAAGAGCGAGACCCTGTCTCTACTATAAATAGAAAGAAATTAATTGGACAACTAAAAATATATAAGAAAAATTAGCCGGGCATGGTGGTGCATGCCTGTAGTCCCAGCTACTGGGGAGGCTGAGGCAGAAGGATTGCTTGAGCCCAGGAGTTTGAGGTTGCTGTGAGCTAGGCTGATGCCACGGCACTCTACAGCCCGGGCAGCAGAGTGAGACTGTGTCTCAAAAAAAAAAAAAAAAAAAAAATCTGCTCTGTCAAAGTAGTCCATAGAGTACATACATAGTGCTCCAACTGTATCTACGTACAACCAACACTCCATTTTAAGTGTACAATTAAATGATTTTCAGTGAATTTACCGAGGTGTACAGGTAATACATGAATCAGTTTTTGAGGAATTCCTTTCCCCTATTGAGACCCCTTTAATTATTATGGTATTTACTAGCTGTACATGTTACTGTATATATTTACATGTGATATTTTGGTATAACCATACAAGGCATAATAATCAAATAAGGGTAATTGGGGTACCATCTCTTTGTGTTAGGAATATTCCAATTCCATTCTTTTAGTTATTTGGAAATATACAATAAATTATGGTTAACTACAATTTCCCTATTGTACTAACACACACCAGATTTGATTTCTTCTGTCTAACTGTATTTTTATATTCATCAACCATTCCCTTTCTCCCCCTTTGTCCCTTTCTCTCCACTATTCTATCCTCCCCAGACTCTGGAAACCATCATTTTCTCTCTATCTCCAGTAGTTCAATATGATTTTTAGCACCCACACATTAATGAGGACATGAGACATTTGTTTTTTGTGCCTGGTTTATTTCACCTAGCATAATGTCCTCCAGTTCTATCCATGTCGTTGCAAATGATAAAATTTCATTCTGTTTATGGCTGAATAATATTCCATTTTACATATGTAACACAGTTTCTTTATTCATTCATCCACTGATGGACACTGGGGTTGATTCCATATCTTGGAGACATCACATTACCTGACTTCAAATTATACTACAAAACTATTGTAACCAAAATAGCATAGTATTGGCATAAAAACAGACACATAGACCAATGGAACAAAATAGAGAATACAAAAATAAGTCCACTCATTTACAGTCAACTAATTTTTGATGAAGGTACCAAGAACATACATTGGGGAAAGGACAGTCTTTTTAATAAATGGTGCTGGGAAAATGGTGCTGGATATCTATATGAGGGAAAATGAAACTAGACCCCTATCTCTTGCCATATGTAAAAATCATATTCAGAATGGATTAACAGCTTAAATATAAGACCTGAAAATACGAAACTACTGCAGAAAAACATTAGGGAAGCACTCTAAGACATTCCGTGGGCAAAGATTTCTTGTGTAAGACCTCAAGAGCACAGGCAACCGGAATAAAAATGGGCAAATGGGATTACATCAAGCTAAAAATCTCCACACAGCACAGGAAACAATCAACAAAGTGAAGAGACAACTCACAGAATAGGAGAAAATATTTGCAAACTACACATATGACAAGTGATTAATAGCCAGAGCATATAAGAATCTCAAGCAAATCAGTAGGGAAATTTAAAAAAACAATAAATAATACAATTAAAAATGGGCAAAAGATTCTAACAGATATTTTTCAAAAGGAAAAATACAAATCACTAGCAGGTATGTGAAAAATGTTTAACATTACTAATCATCAGAGAAATGCAAATTAAAGCTACAATGAGATATCATCTCAACCAGTTAAAATGGCTTTTATTCAAAAGACAGAAGGTAATAAATGTTGGTGAGGATGTAGAGAAAGTAGAAAACTAGTACACTGTTGTTGAGAATGTAAATTAGTACAGCCACTATTGAGAACACTATGGAGGTTCCTCAAAAAACTAAAAATAGAACTACCTACCGTATGATCCAGCAATCCCACTGCTAGGTATATATTGAGGAGAAAGGAAATCAGTACATCAAAGAGATATTTGCACTCTCATGTTTATTACAGACCTAGTCACAATAGCCAAGTTATGAAATCAATCCATGTGTCCTGTAACAGATGAATAGATATGCTTATTTGATGGTAGTAATTTGAGATATTCAAGTGAAGAGAGAGATGATTGACGGTGTGTTCTAGGAAGAAATGGGAGGATGAGAAGTTCAAAGCAGGGAAAGAAACTTCAGGGAGCCCAGTTTGGTATTTATGGGACATCATATAATGAAATAGAAAAGTGAGGACTGAGAGGCACTTGAGTGGGTTTAAGAAACCTAGAGTTTTTTCCTTTATGTATGTTATAGGAAACCACTGAAGAATTTTCAGTACATAAATTGAATGTGCAGATTTCTGCTTTAGTAAAGAATGAAATTAAGCATGACATAGTCCAGGGACAATGTTTGAATTTGGCCATGGTCTATAGCAATAGAGAATAAAGAACAGATTTGAACCCTAGTACTATTTAGGAGGCATGTATGAGAGAACTGACAAATGCATGGATTTGGGAGATAAGAGAAAAATATGGAGTTCATGAGGGTCATTAACTAAAAATAATCATTAGGCTGGGCGCGGTGGCTCACGCCTGTAATCCTAGCACTCTGGGAGGCCGAGGCTGGCAGATTGCTCAAGGTCAGGAGTTCAAATCCAGCCTGAGCAAGAGTGAGACCCTGTCTCTACTATAAAATAGAAAGAAATTACTTGGCCAACTAAAAATATATAGAAAAAATTAGCCTGGCATGGTGGCGCATGCCTGTAGTCCCAGCTAGTCGGGAGGCTGAGGCAGAAGGATCACTTGAGCCCACGAGTTTGAGGTTGCTGTGAGCTAGGCTGACGCCACGGCACTCGCTCTAGCCCGGGCAACAGAGTGAGACTTTGTCTCAAAAAAAAAAAAAAAAAAAATTCATTACTGTGACCCGGTCAAACTTAACGTTAAGCAAAAAAAATAGCTTTTCTATACAGAAAAAATGCCTTTTAAAATAAACAAAGCACAAAACACCTAGAAATAAACCTAAAAAGATATTCTCAGGATGTGTATAATCATAATTTAATATTTTATTGATGCATAAAATAAAACTTTAATAACTAGAGAGTGATATCTTGTGTTTGCATGGAAATAGTCATATCAATTAATTGTAAATTCAAACAGATCCCACATGTTTAAATAAAAACATCATAGTTTTCCATCCCCCCCCCACACTCCTCTCCTTCTTAATTTAGATCTTGGAAAATAAACTTATGTGTATATATAAATGTGGAAAAATAAAAATAAAAAGGTTAAGAAAAAAATTTTTAATGGTAGAGAATTACTGCTAAGTATACACTCAGCTGTACTAATTAAAATCGTGTAATAATGGCTTGGAGATTGACAAATCAATGGAACAGAACAGACTACAAAAATAGTCATTTATATGGAATATCTAGTACACTATAGTATAGGTTTTCAAAAATCCTGATGAAAAAATAGATTATTCAATAAACTTGATTAGGATAGCTAGCGATGTTTTGAGGGAAAAAAAGCTGGATTCAAGTTTCTTAACAAAATAAATTCTAAATGGTACAACTATTGTAAATGATTCACTGTCAATAAAATTAAAAAAAATACTAAACTCTAAAAAATGTTTGCATATGGCATAGATATAATTTTGGTAATACATAAAAAATAACCTATTGATAAAGCAAGGAAAAACCGGGCAAAGGACTGGGAAAGCAGGTTTCTCTCTGTCCCTGTCTCTCTCTCTATATCCTCCTCATACGTATACACATATAAATGACTAATAATACACAGAAAATGCTCATTTTGCTAATGAAATTATGGCAATTAAAACAAAATTTGACTGATATTTCACCCAATAGACTGGTGAATATCGAAAACATTTATAAAATCCTGTGTTATTTAAAATGTGGGAAAACCAGTACTGTCATCTCCATTTGCTGGAAATGTACACAGGCTTTATACCAATGTTTGTGGTAAACTTTGCAAACTTTCAAAATATAAAATATATATGTCATTTGGAATTTAGTACACAATAAGGTTTACTGAACAAATGCTCATTAAGTGTATAAGGATTTTCGTCATGATAGAAGTGATATTGCATTGGATACATACATTAGGCTACATACTCACAATGCAGTACTATAGAGCCATTGATAAAGAGTGAGTTATAACTGTGAGTTTGTCATGGGAAGATATGCATAGTTATATTTTGAAGTGAAAGTAACAAGTTGGAGATCAGTATATATAGTTTGACTACATTAAAAATAGCATATGCACGTGTTTTATATTTGCACATGCAAGCAAAGAAGTGTTGGAAAAATACACTGCAAACTACCAACAATAGCAACAGCTGAGATGAGGAATTAAGGCAGTAGGGGGCAGAAGAAGGAGTGTTTCATCTTTTTTTATTTTGAATGCTTTAGTATTTTTCTGAATTTTTTCTATTATGGCCATATATTACTTTTTAATTAAGACTACTTAATATATAGTGGTGAATTAAATACTATAGTTCCCTTTAGTCCTAACTAGATTTCCTAGCGATATAAAATTTGTAATAAAATTAGACACATTACCTCTCTAATAAAGCATGTGTTTCAGTAGGCAGTTGAGCAGACCTGTTGTGGGGGCATAGATAAAGAAGACTGAGTAAAACAACTGTTAATATAACCCACCCATATTACTGCACGAGCAACCCCTCCATGTGACTTGACCTGCAAACTCAATGACTCAGTTAGCTTTGTCAGGAATATATTTATTTTGGAGACGGAGGTATGCGATTATCATAACCCTATGTTAGATATTTAACGAAATCTTCTGATATTCTTGCTCCTCAGGAGAACTTCCTAAATTGGCTTCCCAAGAACTTCTGCTTGTATTGTAAATTAATAAACTGATATGCTCATTTATACTTCAGGCTTTGTAAACTTGTTTGTTTAATGTGAGTCTCATATTCAGCAACTGACCCACTCTGGGAATGCTGACGAAATCAAACTTCTGAGCACAGGAAACCAACCTTATATCCTAGTTAGACTCTTTTGTCATCTACAAGGTAAACACTACTTTTAGAAGTCTTCGTTCAAATTAAACAGCCTTTTGCTGAAAACAGTCCCTCTAATTAAAGTGCCCCATTTTTATCAAATTATAATTATTATTCAAAGCTTTATCTAATCCTTACCTCCTACATAAAATCTTCTATCATCATAACAGGCTACCTGTCTCTTCTCAATTTTTATAGAAATTATTTTCCTTGTATTCTTTGAATGTTTCGCTCACATTGTATTTTTGTTCATTTATATGGATTATATCTCATACAGAATTAACCTTACTGGGATATCTTTTTCTATACCCAATGTTATCTCTCATAATCCTTTACACACTGTGGTTAAAGTTTAATATATATTTGTTGATTTAAGCTTTCTTGATTACCCTCTTCTTCTGTAGCCACTTCTCTGAACTTATTTTCCATACGAGCATTTAAACATATACCTTATTATGTCTTTAATTTTTATTTTACATTGTTAATTTTCACAAGTGACTATTTTTTGTTTATGCACTCACTGGTGGTGAAAAACATTTACTAGTACATGTGAAATAAATGCTTACCGAATGAACTGAAACACATTACATGCCTTTAGAAAACCGTAATGATTAATGTCATGCTTTTAATAAAGTAGACCCTCTTTATGTAAGCGATAAATAAACAAATACTTACATGCAGTTATAGGAGCTTTTAATATAACTTATATGAATTAAAGTGATCGAGAAATCTTTTCAGGTAATAATTCGTAAATTTGCTTTGAAAAGAAACAGAAAAAGCCAATCCTCATTTGGGGATTGGGTTCACTTGGCACTAAGTAAGTGATAAGCAAAGAGACATTCACTCATCAGCTGTGCAATAAATGTTTTATTTATCTCCTCCCCGTCTGCTTCCAGGGTGAGGGAAAATATCCTGTGAGTTGAAACATCCTTTTTACATATTTGAAAGGCTGTATTAGCTTTTGATAATTATTTTGATTACTGTGACCCAAAACAACCTAGTTTTGACTGAAATGTTAGTCAGGCCTTGGAATAGAGCAGGGAATGCCTTATGGAAACTGCCCCCCTATCTGTCTAGTATTCTGTATTAGTATTTGGTCACCCTGCTTTAAAGAGGTTGATAATCTTTGACCATATATTAAGCAGGTTATAAAAGTACTAACATGAAGAATTGAACCTGCATAAAGAAAACATTTCTGTGGTAAGTATAGATCAGTTACTTCTAAAATTCTATTCAGGCAATTAGTTCTCATATTCATTGCCACTTACCTTGAGGGTATTATTAATAATTACTACATCTACAAAGGTTACATTTCATGTTTATACTTGTATCTATGCTCTTTGCATTTCCATCCCTCTTTTAGGCTAAAAAAATCAACTAATTTCTCAAGAAAGATTCCTCTATATTGCAAGCTCAAAAACTGAGTACAGCCCTGTCTTGTTCTGAGACATTTCTGTCATTATTTTTTTTTTTTTCATAAATGGTGGCCAGACTCTAAACTTGCTTTCCTGCTGTTGCTATAACGACTTGTCCTTTGGAATGTCAACATGCCAAGGAATTGAGAAACAACTAGCTGTTTTCTATTCCCTACAGAGGAGGGTTAAATGAACGAACCAAACAATCTGTGAGGTACCAATGCACGTGGGTTATAGTGGGGTCACTCTCGGCCCCCCACTGGCAGTCTGCTTCTCAGGGTTTTGTGGAAGACAGGAGTGGAAGAAGAAAGGAAGTGGATGGGAAATGGGAAGTGAAGACTGGCAAATAGGCAATAGGTTCTAGATCAGTACATACCATTGAAAGTGGAATTAATGTTCCCAAAAAGGAGCTCAAACACCTTTTCACTCCCCTCTTTCTTCTGTCTCTACACAGATATCAGAGTGATGAATTGGGTAAACTGTATTTAGGGAAGTGTGGAGGACGGGGCAATAGAAATCTAAAGGAAGGCTCCAAAAGAGTACATCAGTGACTCTTTGTCTTTGGATTAAGTGTTTAATGTGAAAGCCACAGTTATTAAAGGAATAAAGAATTTCATCCAAAATTTGAGTTTGTCAAATACTTTTTTTAGGCTGAATAAGAGATTTTACTTACTAAAAAGTTGCAGTACAAGTTATTATAAAAGAAACTGGAAAGTCGAGAATTGTATCTGGTTCTGGGACTACAGCCTAAAAGTAGGTGTGTACACTGCAGAAGGGAATCACATTTAGCAGTGTGCCATTTGTATCTTAAATATTTACTAACATACATGAGTCTGCAGGCTGATTTGAACATTGCTGGCTTCCAGGATGTATCATTTTAAGAAAAAATCTCATCCACATAAACTTGCATAACATGGCTATGTGCACAAACCATGTGTTGGGCCTCCACTGAAATTGCTTTCTTTGCCCTCTTGATGCTCTCAAATGCTCTATAATTTTTACTCTTCACCGTCCTCATCATGAACAGAATTGACCCTGACATAAATGTCTAGTTTTGTCACCTTGGACCAGGGGTGGCAGTGGTCTCAGACTTGTATACATTGCATGCTGGATCCATTGTACCTAAGGGGAGTGTGAACCAATGACAGTTGGCACAAAGAACTCAAATGCATCCATTTACTCTCCAAATATATCTGTGTAAGCACTGGAAGATAGTATGAGTTAATGATCCCCATCCTGTAAAATGTGTGAAAGACTACCTGTAATATAATACCTAAAACTCCAAATGGGTTCCTTAAGTTGTAACAGATGATTTGATAAAGCCTATTCAGTAAAAGAATGAAACAGGCCAGTGACTCGGCTTCATTAAAATGTCAGAATAGAAACTTGGAATCCTTTTAAACTTCTCTCTCCTCCACCTCTTACTTTCAATCTGTGTCCATGTCCTGTAAAATTTACTTACTAAATATGTCTCTAATATAGTCATGCTTCTCCAATCTTACCACTAGAAATTTCTTTCAAACCCTCATAATTTCTTGTATGATTTACCATAATTTTCTACTAGATTATTTTATTATCTGTATTTGTTTACTATAAGTCTTTGATGTTTCTCAATAATCTCTGTGACCGAGAGGGAAGAAGACAGAAAAAGAAAAAGAGGAGGAAGAGAGAAAAATGAATGCTTGTTTTCTTTATTGTACCTCCACTGTGTGTTACATTGTGCACATGTTGTAGACAAGCCAAACATATGTTTTTTTTTTTTTATGAAATGTTAGTTTCATTAAATTAGTATATGTTAATTAGATTTTTGTATCCCTATTGTTTTTTTCTTAATTGGGGGAAAACTACAAGGCATTTACAGTACAATGTTTACAGTCACAATTTGTAGTGAGCCAACAAGAAGATTTAACTATTCTTAATATTTACGCACCAAACGTATGTTTTGAATACAGATATCAATGAATGAATAAGGGTTTGCATGCATGCTTGGAAAGATGCATTCAGGTTTACTATCATACAGGATGTTGCCACAGTGATCTCTATAAATGTAAAACTGACCTAGTCACTTTAAACTTTAAAGATTTTACTGCATGGCTTTAAATGTGAGGCCTACCTGATGTGGACTCTATGAACATCTTTTATGTCAGGTTTCAACATTATTCCACATACCTATAGCGGTTGAGCTCACTCTCAACCGTTTGTTTTTGCCCTTCTCCGAAAACACCATTTAGTTTCTCTCTCCGCGTCTTTATATGTAATATTATTTTTGCGCCATTGCACCTATAGCACTTCTTTAAACACTCACTTCAACTGCACGAAGGAAGCGGAGCACACTGCTCACCTTCGCCGCAGGCTAGAGTCTATCGTGGTGTTTGGGTCACTGCTGTCCCCCCACTTTAGAAGGTGAGCACTTCCAATGTGAGGACAGAGATGCTGTGTGCCCAGGGCCTTGCCAAGTTCCCTGCACCTAGTAGACTTGTAACATGTTGTTATTGGATTAAAAAGAAAGTTTCAGGTATATATTTACAGGTAGTCTTTTACACTTTGGAAACATTCAACAAGACATGTGCATTGGTGCATTCAGACACTTGCGTGAGATTGAATTTAGAGTAGCCATTCATCATTAATTTGAAAGTCTTCTTCTTTTCTTCTTTTTCCTGGAATATAGTTATTTACATTTTAGGTTTCTTATTTTTACTTTTAAACATTTATTATTATTATTTGTATAATTTATGGGTTGTAAGTGTAATTTTGCTACATGGATAGATTGTGTAACGGCAAAGTCAGGGTTTTGACGGTATCCATCACATGAGTGACACACATTGTATCTATTAAGTAATTTTTCTTTATCTATCCCCTCCAATTCCCCACCCTTCCAAGGCTCCATTGTCTACCATTCCATGCTCTATGTCCATGTGTACACATTAGTTAGCTCCCACTTATAAGTAAGAACATGTGGTATTTATGCCTTTTTGTGTCTGAGTTGTTTCGCTTTAGAAAACCCTAAAGACTAAACCAAAAAAACTCTTACATTTGATAAATGAATTCAGTAAAGTTTCAGGATACAAAATCAACTTACAAAACTTGTAGAAGCAGTGATAATGAGTTTCCTTAAAATCCTCTGGAGTTTTCAGTTCAAATGTTCATCCCTTAAGTGTGATGTTCGCTATTGAGTATTGACATATACTCTTTATCAATTTAAGGAAGTTCCTTCAATTTCAAATGTTTTATGTTTTTGTGTGTTTTGTTGTGCTTTTGTTGTTGTTTTTGGTGGTTAGGAGGCTGAATCTAAATTAGGGCCAAGTGGTTAAAATTCTCAGAGTAAATTTTCCACACCAAAATTTCATATTAAAAAAGAAAACTTTCTCTTTGCCGACTAGCAGATTTTTAAGCCTTTGTTTCTTTCTAGTCTATTCTTTTATTAAGATTGAGATTGTTACCATATTAGAGTTCAGGCCTTATGTAAACAACTCATCCCACTTCCCAACTCCGAATCCGCCCAAAGACTTATCTCCTGCTTTTTTTTTTTTTGGAGACAAAGTCTCACTCTGTTGTGTGGGCTAGAGTGTCATGGTGTTAGCCTAGCTGACAGCAACCTCAAACTCCTGGGCTCCAGTGATTCTCCTGCCTCAGCCTCCTGAGTAGCTGGGACTACAGGCGTGTGTCTCAAAGTCCTGATCTCAAGTGATCCTTCTGCCTAGGCCTCCCAGAGTGCTAGGATTACAGGCCACCAC
Source organism: Lepilemur ruficaudatus (assembly GCA_963574885.1). Taxonomy (NCBI): domain Eukaryota; kingdom Metazoa; phylum Chordata; class Mammalia; order Primates; family Lepilemuridae; genus Lepilemur; species Lepilemur ruficaudatus. Next base: position 3,792 of record CAUYRT010027432.1, on the reverse strand, counting down.
GCCCAGCCATCTTGCTTCTTAATGGATGTTAAAACCAAAGCTCCCTGTAATTTCATGCCACCATGCCCAGCTAATTTTTTCTATTTTTGGTAGAGGCAGAGTCTCACTCTTGCTCAGGCTGATCTCAAACTCCTGAGCCCAGGTGATCCTCCTGATCCTCCCTACTCAGCCTCTCAGAGTGCTAGGATTACAGACGTGAGCCACTGTGCTGGCCGCTCCCCATTCTCTTTCATAGCATTCTGTACTTTGCTCCATAGCACTTATCACACTTTGTAATTACATGTCTATCTGTGTATGTATTTGACTTCTCCATAGGCTGTCAGCCCTCTGCAAGCGGGGACCCTGTCTGTTTTGTTCTTCTCTATAAACCCAGTGCCTAACACAGTACTGCATGTATACCAGGCTCTTAAATAAATATTAATTGAAAGAACAAAAAAACAAAGCTCCTTGTAACTGAAATTGGCAATGAAATGCCATTCCAAGTTTACTATGCTTATCTGTGCTCCCTCTTTATTTTTCTCATCTTGACATATGCATTATTTTCTCCTGATCTCCAACATACTTTTAAAAGGTGAATGATATATTGCATCCTCGATTTCTCCATACTTCATAATATGATTATTTAAATGATATTAATGTAGTCAATTGCTTTTGTAAAATAGTCTTGGTATCACCTGAATGAGATCATTATGGTGTCAGATAATTTGATTCAAGGATTGATAAGGGAGACACAGAAGGAAGGGGAGAAAAAGAACGGTGTGAGCCAGTTCCTCAGCTTTCCCTTTCTTGGCATCATTCATACATTCATTAAGAAAATATTAATTGAGGCTTGGCCATCAAGTAACAGTTTCTAATAAGGGTTCCCAGTTGGAGTTAAATTTGAGCTGATATGTGATAAAGAAATAAGAGTTAATTAGAAAACTAAATGAAGGAGAAATGAGGCAAGAAAAAAAGTTGCAGGTAAGAATAAAAGTATCTTAAAGTTATGGAGATTTCAAGGTCAATATTCCTATAATTCCTTTTTTTGCCTTACAAAGCATGTATCAATAATGTTTTTAAAAATTTGTTTTATTGCATTTCAAGAAATTCAGTAATCACTCATTTTGCTTATCTTATAATTTCAGGTACTTTATAAAATACTGAAATTTGTGGCCCTCTCCTTTGGGACTTACTGTCTCAGATATTTAGTAGTGCTGATTTTTGTCAAGCATCTTTATTTTTTTGCTCATGATTGGAAATAACAGACAATTTTTGTCAGTTTACCTTGAAAAGTATTAAGTGTGTCAAATACAGCTCTTATATCAAACATCTACCTTTTCAACTCTCTGACTGGATTTAAATTTTGTTTATTTATACATTCGCTAATATATTTATAATTATATGTTTCCCCAATTCAAGTCTGTATTTAGCCATCTTGACATTTAGATGTACGGATGTATGCAGGCTTCTATTATGCTAATTTTATCAGGAACTGTATCTGCTCTTCCTTTGGCAGTAAAGTATGCAATGAAATCAGGGATTTGTTGCAACTCTCCAAGGTACTGCAAACTAACAGTCTCAGTGGAGGATTCAAGATACGCTGAGTTTATGCATCAGGAGTTGTACTCCAGCAATTTTTCAGCACAGCCTATGTAGCAAGTAAGACCATATAATCATTATTCAAAGAATGTTCTAAGTTTGTTTGCATTAATAATTATTCTAACAGTGCGCAGGACTTTGGGAAGTAATTTAAAGGTGACCTAAAATGTATTTCCATATTAAAATATTAAAGCCTAAATATTTGTGTAAAGCAAACTATAGGAATTACTTTAACAGAGACTGAGGAAAAGATTTAAATTATAATAAGGGACATAGAAGATGGTCTGAATAAATGGAGTCGCATGTCATATTCTTGGGTGGCACAATTTAATTTAATAAAGATGTCAAGTTTCAGAAAATTTTTTTTGCAGTTTTCAGTTATATTGTTTTGTGAAATTTGATAAGCTTAAAATGCACATGGGAAATTTAAGGCACATGAATAGTTATCTAAAAATTTAAAGCAGGAGAGTTTAGTAGATGTTGATGGGGAATTGGTTCACTAAACATTACTAGTTTCCTGCCCTAAAATATAACAGAAGTGGATTTTAGAGTAAATAAACTTTAAGTTCAAATATAGGTCAACTTAAGACAAAACTGAAGCTAATAGAAGAAAAGGTAAGAGAATATATTCGTGACCCTCATCTCTTCTTCCTCCTTTTCTCTTCCTCTTGTCATTTTGATTCTCTTTTTTCTCTTTCAGCAATTGATTTACGCCATTTAAAAGAATAACTAAAACACTTACTCAATCCAGTGGCAATGTCGATGCAGACTGTGTTGTTGATGTGTGGTTGAATGTGTACGTTAAGGTGATCTTAGAGTCAGAAGCAATATAATATTTATAAATACCTATATATTTGTTTAGTTTCATTATAGTGTTAAAAACTAAAATCTGATTTGTTTCTTTTAATTATTGTATGCCAATATTAATAGGTTGATTGTCTAAAATTAAATGAAACAACCATCGCATTCACATGAGTTTTGGTATAAATAAAAAAATTAGAAAAAATTAATATCTTGTCAATATGTAGTTTATTCTGTTTGTTCTGACAGAAGAGCACAGTCTCAAGTTATTTCTCTGGTAGTAGAAAGCTACCCTCGTTCCCTTAGAGCCACAGCAGTTTGAAGTCAGGAACCATAAACAGAATGACATTAAACTTGTCCTCATCCTCAGAAGAATAGGCTATAGACTTGTGACCTCGGCCTCATTAATTATGTGGTGTGCTCTGAGTTAATAAGTTATAGCCTAAATAATTCAGAATTGTATTCACATACTCTGAGATTTTGTTTTTGTTTTGTTTTGTTGTGTCTTTTGCATGTCAGGAAAAATGAACAGTCCTGAGCTCTCATTGCTCACTGTTATGCCTAGGGAGGGTTCACTGCCATTCTTTATATCCAGGGAATTCATGGGCTGTTGTCACCAATCCCAACCTATCTTCAATGTCCTTTTTACTCTATAGGAACTTGACCTTGGTTTCTCATCCCCTATATTTCTTGGTCACAGAGAGAGTTCAAGATATTGGCTCTGTTGAAAATTCAAACTGTGAAATGTCTTCTTCATTGTGTAGCCTAAAGCAATGCCCATGACAATCTAACCTAGACCAGTATTAAAGCTTAAACCCATGGGAGACTTGTTAGTCGCCAACAGTGTGTATGCTAACAGCATTCAAATTTCCTTTAGCAACTACGCAGACATTGTTTAATGCTCTGTATTTAAATCACATGTTTTATATACTTTCTACATTTAATAAAGGCATGGAAGAGAGATGAGGAGTTTAAGAATCATTCTGTTAAGAAATTTCTGTGCCATTTGTAAGTCATCTAACCTATCTGGGTCTCAAGTTCTACAACTGTAAAATTAAAGGATTGGACTAGGTGGCCTTGAAGTTGCCTTCAAGCTCTTAGATTTATGATTTCAAATTCAGAGGAAAATCCCACCAATATCCTTTGAAAGCAAAATTTGTTCAAGATCTCTGTCAAGAGTTTAAACTGGAGTAAAAATAAAAGGAACTTCAAGGAAGGACCTACTGCAGTGGTTGCTAAGGAGATCAGCTGCATAGTGGTTCGGGTTATTAATCAATAGGGGAAAGGAATTCCTCAAAAACGGATTCATGTGATTAATTGTACCTCGGTAAATTCACTGAAAATCATTTAATTGTACACTTAAAATGGAGTGTTGGTTGTATGTAGATACAGTTGGAGCCCTATGTATGTACT
>CAUYRT010027431.1:0-33123 GCA_963574885.1 Lepilemur ruficaudatus | reverse complement strand
CCTGTAATCCTAGCACTCTGGGAGGCCGAGGCGGGCGGATCGCTGAAGGTCAGGAGTTCGAAACCAGCCTGAGCAAGAGCGAGACCCCGTCTGTACTAAGAATAGAAACAAATTAAGCGGCCAACTTAAAAAAATAAATAGAAAAAAATTAGCCGGGCACAGTGGCGCATGCCTATAGTCCCAGCTACTCGGGAGGCTGAGGCAGAAGGATTGCTTGAGCCCAGGAGTTTGAGGTTGCTATGAGCTAGGCTGTCGCCACGGCACTCTAGCCTGGGCAACACAGTGAGACCCTGTCTCAAAGAAAAAAAAAAATCATCAAACTTAAGATTTTTAACTATAAAATATTGGGGTGATTACACATTTTTAATTATCTTAAGCTGTAACAGTTCTAAATATCTTAAACTATACAAAATCATAAGAGTAAGTCTAGTCACCAAGGAAAATGCTTTCTCACAAGATATATTACAGAAGATTATCTGCAGAGTAAATTAGCCTCAACTTATCAAAATAGAAATTTTTCTCCCCTTGGACATCACTTTTCTTTTTTTCTTTTTTTTGCTACAGGTTAATCTGCTTCAATGGACGTCAGTTTTCTGGTATACAAATGGCGGGAGCAGTTGCTTAAGACAGTCTTATCAAAGGTAAGAAGCCAGGTGAATGGATTAAAAGAAATTTCACCTTCCAGAGTAGAAGGCAAATTCTAAGTTGTATAAAACTTAGTAATATAGACTTCATCAAGCTTCAATGATACACAGAACAACCTCTTCACCCTCCTAAGATCAGAGACTATGGCATCATCAAAGACAGTCAGAAATCCTATGCTCAAGACACTGAAAACAAAACCCATTAATTCAATTCCCAAATAGTGGAATATTTGTAACTGGACTACCAAATTTCCATTAATGACAATGTTCATTGTCATTAATGGAAATTTGGTAGTCCAGTTACATGGACTTACCATGTAGTCCAGTTACATGGTCTTACCATGTTGCCCAGGCTGGACTTGAACTCCTGGATTCAAGTGATCCCCCAATCTCAGCCTCCCAAGTAGCTGGGACTACAGGAGTGCACCACCATGCCCGGCTCAATGTTTACTTTTAGCCATTTTATTTCCATTAATGATGGGAACAAAATGAGAATAGGACCAGAATATAATATTTTTGTTCCATTAGCCTTTCCTTTACTTACTAATTTTTATTCTCTGTAACTAAAACAAAAAGAACTCATCATTTTTTAAAACTCCCATTTGTCTAAAATATAACACTTTGACAAAGTTCACAAATACTACTACTCTAGAAGTTCTTTCAGATGCATTATCGAAAATAAATTAATAAGTACCATCTAGCAACTAACAAGTTTGAGTTTTCAATCACTTAAACCTATTTGGGAGTATTTTGCATCAGTCAACCAATGCACTCAATCTGACAACCTGTTTCTTTTTTTTTTTTTTAATTTTGTTTGCTTTTGAATAGGATTTTCTTCTTTTCTTTTTTTAATTTTGTTTGCTAGATAACCTGTTTCTTTAGCTGCAGAATCCTAAAAGAGTATCTTGGTATTCAAACACAAAGAATGGGGCTCTACTACTATTATTTTTTTTGAAAAGAACGTTTTTTTGCCCTAAATTAATATGAGTTTCCAAAAGGGCTCACTTTGAAAATGACCAAAGAGGAATGCTTAGGCCTATTTTTTTATTTTTTTTTTTACAGGATCTGGACTGAGTGGGCCCATTAAACTTCAAAGTTTACTTCTGAAATCAACATTTAGATTTTTTACAATAGTAGTTAATATTTTTGCTCTGACCAATTTTTTTCCTTTGTTCTTTTAAGTCTCATAATTACTACCATGAAAAAAATGAGTCAACTGATCAGTAACACCAGACCTTTTATATCTTTGCTACTTTTGTCCTATTATTTTATTGTTCAAATCTTCAAGGATAGAGACTTTAAACACTTAGGTTTTTTCCCTTAAAAACATGTGTTTCAACATGTTGCCTTTAAGTAACACAAAAGTAACATATGTGCCTTTAAGTAAATGCTGGCTTTCTAACAATCAAGGCAGGTCAAGGACAAGGCTGGATTAGTCCTCAAACCTTTGGGAAACCATGAATTCAAAAAGGAATCAAATAAATCCAACAAGTGTAGTTTATACTTGCCCTTAGAAAGGCTAATTTCTATAAATTGATTTAGTCAACAAAAGAGTAGTGATGTTTATCCTGAAGTGATGGCTAATTGCCATACCGTACTTACCTCCAAATAGTTCCAAATCTCTTAAGCCCTCAACAATGAACTTTTCCGAGACCCACCGCTAAAGAGGAAAACCCCAAAGAGAATTAGTATTTCATCCAAGGCACAACAAATTAGCTATCAGCCTTTAGACAGACAAAAATACAACAACAAAAATAGAATCATGCATGACATATGAAAAATACACAGTACTGATCCTAATAACAATGACTGTTTTTGTCTTTCCTATATATAAAACTACCTTTGGGTTCCATCGTACCCATTCCATAGCTATCTATTACAGATGCCTTGTATCATTAATGCCAATTTGAAAACAATTATTGGAATTCACAACACAGAAAATACAGATGAAACACTAGTTTTTCACAAGACTATTAATCTGTAAAAGGAAACATAGCAAGCTGCATATTCTTTTATCAACTAGGGGTTCTAAAGACATCTTCACTTACATTTTCTGCCAAGTTCACAAGAATCAAACTAACAGGACCAATCTATGGTTCACTTTACTGGCCTATTTCAAATGAATATTAGATTTCCATCATACTGATCAGTGGTTTCATTTCACCTCAATTAGGCTATGTTGAAACAGAAAAGAAGCTCATATTTAACAGCAATGGAATCAAGATTGTATTTCACTTAAGGACTGGTGTTAAAGTTTGGCTTGGGGGCATTCTTTCCACTGGGCAGAGTTCAGGCTAAGGACAGACTTACTTTATCCTCTTAATTAACAGTGACATTTATTCTTTCAAAAATATTAATAAATTATTCTTACATGCATAAACATAAGAAAAAAGATTAAATAACATTCAGAAATAAGTTGCATAATATAGATTATGAATTGGAACCACAGCATCATTCTCTGTCCTTCCCTATAACAAATTGTTCTGAATTAAAAAAGAAATAACACCCCAAATAACTTAATATAAAAAATTATACGTACTATATCATAAAATATAATTTATGCTTTAATATAATATTTAACGAGAGTGGTATACTCACAATGTCTCATAGCCACTTACACAGCTACACAATTTTTAAATAGTTACTACTGTATTTAGAAATTGAGTACTTGATAATAAACAAAATAAGATTCTCTTTTATGAAATAATGGGAACTTGTAAAGAGGCTAAATGCTAAATCTAGTATTTGTTCTTGAGGTCATTTTAGCTGAAGAACTTTTGAGGTGTAATAAAATCTTTCAGTTCAAAATGTCTTCAATTAAAACAAATGATTATAGCTAGAAAAAAGTGTCCCAGTAATTACAACTTGATACTGATTTTAAAAACACACACAGTGTACATATCTACACTGAAAAGGGCAACCAACCCATTTAGTGTTGTACCATTGATATTCATAAAATAAGCCATCTTCTTGCTTCTTCTCTATCAGACAAGCTGGTGGTAAATTATGTGTCTCTGGTCAGCTTCTGTCTGCAAACTCTTTTCTCAGGAGTGGAGGCTGCAATACCTGCCTTACTTCCTACATCCCCCACTTCTATATGCTTCTGAGCATCACAAAAAACCACCCACAATATATGCCAAAGCACATTACTTTTCAGAAAACAAAAATAGTAAATCCAGAAGAATAGAAAAACACTCACCCTAATTCGCTCTGGTTTACTTACAAGAAAAGACATGAGTTCTTAATGTGTAGACCTACTTCAATTTCAAAAACTTAAACCTAAAAGGAAAATAGAAAAAGACTCAGTTAGCAAAATCTCTGTTTACAGAAATACCTTTCTATTAACAAAAACTTACTATGGGTCTACCATTCAAAGCACTGTACTAGACGTACCAATTATTAAAGATTTGCTTAGAGAAATTTTCAGTGATGATAAACTTGGATGTACTTTGGCTTAGTACATTCTGAAATTCTGTAATTTCTATAAAAGAAGTTTATTATTATATGGTTTTCTTTATTTTCTTTCTTTCCTTTTCTCTCTCTCTCCCTTCTCTCTCTCTTTCTTCATTTTTCTGAGACAGAGTCTCACTCTGTTGCCCCCAGTAGAGCACAGTGGCATCATCATAGCTCACTGCAACCTCAAAGTCCTGAGCTCAAGTGATCCTCCTGCCTCAGCCTCCTGAGTAGCTGAGACTACAGGCATGTGCCACCACGCCTGGCTAATTTTTTCTATGTTTTGGTAGAGAAGGGGTCTCGCTCTTGTTCAGGCTGGTCTCAAGCTCCTCAGTTCAAGTGATCCTCCTGCCTCTACCTCCCAGAGTGCTAGGATTACAGGCATGAGCCACTGAGTCCGGCCTTGGTTTTCTTTAAATTCATTTTTAAATTTCTCTTGACCCAGCCCTCACTGATACCTTCCCAGAAGCAATTACCTTCAATTCTTTTAGATGTTTATCCTCCTTTTAAAATCATTATTCTTAAGCAATGTTTATATGGCTATGACTTTGTTTTAGACTTTTATCTACTAACTTCAGGATAGCAGATGAAGACTAAGCTTTCCTACATTATCTTCTTCCACCCTCTGTCCTGTCCTCATTCTCCCAATATAGCTCTGGCATAATTTTTGGTTAAATCAATAGTCCACACTTATATTACTGCGACTATGTAAACACGGTTCATAGTGGAGACAAATGGAAATGACCATGTCTTCTTTCTTGTACACTCCATTTTTTCCTACTGTTAATAATTGCTTCACATTTTGTTCAGTTGCTTGTTTCCCATATAGCTATTAACTTTCTACAAATATCTAACATCTCTGCTACTTGCCTTATCCATATATTAATATTTTTCCATTCCCTCAAAACCTTCCATTCCAATGTTCTCCTGGAGACTGCATTCACAGCGCCCTCCATCCTCCTGCTGCAGTCTGGACTAGTTACTTTCTAGGCCAGGTGATCTTAGTGTGCCTTTTTATTTATTTTTTAAAGTTGAAAATTATTTGGGGAGTAGGGATAGGAGAGAGATGGGGGCTTCTGTGGGGAACCGTATGTTCTGTATAGAAATATTTTGAGTTGCTAATATGCATGGAATGAGTGTTTTTCGGGGAAAGAGAGCAAGTGTGTATTTCTTTCAGAGGGTGTCGGAAAGAGGATGAGCATGAAAGAGAAAGAAGAGTAGCCTGCCTTTATAGTGTGGAAATACTGTTGTATTATTTTTCTTTTCTTTTCTTTCTTTTTCTTTTTTTGTGAGACAGGGTCTCACTCTGTTGTCCGGGCTAGAGTGCAGTGGCATCATCATAGCTCAGCGGTCCCCAGACCTTTTTGGCACCAGGGACTGGTTTCACGGAATGCAATTTTTCCACTTTTGGCGGGTGTGGAGGGGCAGGGCTCAGGCAGTGATGCCAATGATGGGGAGCAACTATAAATACAGGTGAAGCCTCCTTGGCTAGCTTGCCCACTGCTCACCTCCTGCTGTGTACCTGGTTCCTAAGTTTCTTTATTTTTTTATTCCTAAGTTCATGGAAGACAATTTTTCCATGAAACTGGGAAAATTTCATGGGGGGGCACAGAGCTCCCATGGTGGTGATGGGTGGCCTGGTTCCTAACAGGCCGTAGCCAGTACCTGGCTGCAGCCTGCAGGCTGGGAACCACAGTCATAGCTCATTACAGCCTTGAACCCCTGGGCTCAAGTGATCCTCCTGCCTCGTCCTCCAGAGTAGCTGGGACTACAGGTGTGTGTCACCATGCCGACTAATAATTATTACATTTCTAAGAGAGACCTTGAAATTAACCTTTTCAGAGATTTAAAAATAGAAGATATTCAAGCTTTTGATTCAAGATTTTAGACTGAGCACCAAGTATTTGCCTCACCTCTCTTCCCATGGTCTGATTATCATCAAAGGAGTAAAAAATAATAAGCCTGTATCAGAGGACAGAATGAGAGAGGCCATTAGACGAAGTTTCAATAAACTTCTAGGAGGTAAAAAGTAGACAGAAGAGGGTTGTCCCAGGAAATAGAGAGGAGAAAGCTGCAGGCTAGAATGTGAATGAAGATTACAGCAGAGGAGAAGGCAAATCTGCCCAGCAGACAACCCTAAGGGCTCTGAACCCAAACTGTAGCAACAAGGAGTGAGAGAGGGAGAATGTGGGGCTGAAAACTGGCCCCCTGTGTAACTGTCCACTTATGCCCATGAGTTCTAAACCTACACTTGCCAGCCGACTGGCCCTGTTAAGTTCACACAGCTCCCAGTCAGCTTTTCTATTCCTTTATCATTATATATGAGTGAATATCAAGCATCATCAGACCTCAGAAAAAAAAGACCATGGCATTTAAAACACACACAGGCACACTCACAAAATTCACAGAAAAACAAACTCCAGGGAAAACAGAGATGATTCCAGGAAAAAACCTCAAAAAACAACACTCTAATATCTTTAGAGTTTCCAAAAGATACCACCCACTTCCATAAAACCAAAAAAGATAGAAACAATAAGAAAGAAAGAATTCTTGGAAATTATAAATATTGGAAGTAAAAAATTCAATAAAGAGAAAAATCTTCTAGATCACAAAGCAAAATGACAGAGGAAGAATATTAGAAAAAACATAAGAGGCACAGAGGATCAAGCAAGGGGATATAATATCTGAATTGAAATACACTATGAAAATAGAAGGGAGAAAAATATTAAGAAATAGAAAAGAAAAACAGAGCACCTACAATGGAAAAAGAATCGGATTGATAACAAACTTCTTAAAAACATCAAAAGATGCTAGAAGAAATAAAACAAGATACAAGGTTCTGAGAAAAAAAATTATTTTGAATCTATACTATACTCAAATGAACTACCAATAAACTATAAAAGCAAAATAATTTGTCAGACATGAAAAAAATAAAGGCCTCATGAGGTGGCTCACAAAAGATGGAAGATGGAAGAGACAGGAATGATTGGGGAAGCTAATGTCCCTATCTTCCCAAGAGGGTAAAGGTAAAGCTTAAAGTTGATAGGATAACAAATAGAAATTCACGTACAATATTTAAGATCACAAAGATAACCAACAGAAGAACTAAAAATGGAGGGATTCAACTACGAAAAGTTGGGAGGAGGAAAAAGAGGGCAGTGTGAGATTCAACATTACCTCTACTCTCTTGGGAAGATAAGGATAAGCTTCCCTAGTCATTTCTCTGTCTCTCCTATTAAAGTAGAAAGTTTAAACTTGTTGAGAATTATAGAAGTCCATCACTAAAAACTAAAACCAAATATGATTAATGAGGAACAGACACAGGCAGGGGGAGACGTAGAGCCGAGAGACTGCTGCTTTTCAGTATCAGCCCCCACAGCATTGCTTTAATAACTGCATGCAGATATTCTTTCATAAAATTTTATTAATTAATAAAAAAGATAATTCATCTGAGATGGTTTACAGTAGCTCTACCTAGTGATTAAGGATAAACATTATGTAAATTCTGAAGGACTTTTCTAGTTTCACAATGAATCATGTAAAAATCGTGAACTTTACGCGACATTAAAATCATTACGCTGCCATCAAATTTCCTTAAAATGTAATTCAAAGTGGAAGGGCACATGGATGATATATCATTTGAAGGACATATTCACATTTATCAAGAATATTTAACACCATATATACATTAGCAAAGCAATATTACTAGTGGACAGATACAAAAATAGCTTTATTATTTAGAAACAGTCTTAAATGGTTATTTATTAAAAAAGAATCTACTGCTGTTCAAGGCTGTAATTGAAATCTTAAATAGTGAGAATGAGGCTTTATTCTTGACTAGAATGACTAAATCCTATACACACACTTTTCAGAAACTGTCTCTAAGTATCAACAGTAAGCTAATGTGATATTTATTTACTTTAAGAGCACTCACAGAAATAGTGACTATTATGGAGAGGTTTGCATACTTAGACTGGAAAAAGGTATGGGGCCTCCAGCTAATCTTAAAAACCCAGGGTGTATGCTGGGGACAGGACTCAAAGGATAACCACCAGCAGTTTTCATTATCTTCAAATGTGTCAGTACTTCTTCTGATAGAGCCCTGGTGCCTAGTCTTAGGGATACAAAAAGGTGTAAGACATTCCTGGAAAGTAAAGACCTTACAAACTAGTCATGGAAACAGGACACACAAGATAAACAGAAAGACAAGAAAACACACAAGTAGAAGTGAGTGATGGGCAACTCCTTATGGAGGTTAGCAAAGGGAGAGATTACTATGAGCTGGGGTAATCCTGTAATGTCAAGTAGGAATTAAAGAAAATGGGAATTCCAAGACTAAAATAGCATTAGCTAGTGATTATTTAGTGCTTATAGTAGTACCTCCTTATCCGCAGTTTCACTTTCTGAGATTTTAGTTCAGGTCAACTGAGGTCTGAAAATATTAAATGGAAATTTCCAGAAATCAACAATTTGTAAGTTTTAAAACACACGCTGTTCTGGAGTAGCCTGATGAAAACTTGTACCCTCATGCTCTGTCCTGCCTAGGACATGAATCATCCCTTTGTCCAGTACATCCACGCCGCCTATGCTACCCACCCATCAGTCACTTAGTAGCTGACTTGATTATCGGATCAACTGTGGCAGTATCACAGTGTGATATTTTCTGGGGTTTCAGGAATCCACTGGGGATCTTGGAACATATCCCCCGTGGTTATGGGAGGACTACTATACTTTGTCTTGTCCACAGGTATATCTCCCAGCTTCCAGAATAATGCCTGTCATATAGTAAGCACTCCATAATACTGAATGGCTGGCCAAATGTGCAGAGAAGTATTTCAGCACTTTGAGCACACTCTGAAATTAATGTGAGAGCAGTTACAGAAACAGAACTCCACATATATAAGAACAATGAATAGGCCTTAAATGCATGCTAGGCAGAGTACGGATTTTATTTAGCAGGCAGTCAGAAGCCACTGCAGTTTTGATCAGAAACATGACAAACACAACAGTGGTCTAAAGCAGTGTCTCTCACACTTTATTGTCATGCAAATCACTTGAGGACCTTGTTAAAATGCAGACTTTGATTCAGAAGGTCTGGAGAGGGGCCTGGTAGTTCTAACAAGCTCCTAAGTGATGGTAATGCTGCTGATCTGCGGCCAATCCTATTAACTAATGTTAGAGAAGTCTTAGTCTAAGGAATATTGATCTGCCAAGGGATGCGGAGGGGAGAGGTGAAAATAACCCTGGGAAAGGAATGCCAGTTAGAATACAATTACAGCAGGCGACATTTGTGATGATAAAAGCCTGTGGCACTGGGAATGTTAAAGAAATGGATGGAGGAGAAGGAAGAATAAAGAAATTCTAACACGTTTAGTTAGAAAGGGCACCAGAAGTCATCTGGTCATCCTCTACCCTTTGGAAGAAAATCTTTTACAAATTCCTAGATATATGGTTATCTAGTTTCTACTTGAAAACTTTCTATGCCAGAGACTCACTACCTTATCTGGGAGTCCATTCTACCTGTGGATAACTCTTACGACTCTGGTTTTTTTGTGTACCTGAGTGACTGGGGAAAGAGTAACGTGTATCCACGATGGAAATAGGAAAGCTCAGAAGTGGAAGCAGTTTGAGTAGAAGGATGAGTTTGAGCTTTTAAATCATATTGAGGCTGAGAAGACAGTTATATAATCCAAGAGGAAATTTCAGTTAGAAGAATTCAGTTAGAAGAACTGCATTCAGTTAGAAGAATAGGACTGATGCTTAAGAGAGGTTAGATGGCAATGTGGACTTGGGAATCAGCACTTAAGAGTGACAGAAAAATTCAGCTCTTAGTCTGGGCAAAAAAAAAAGAAAGTGACAAAAATTCACTAAAAATAGTGAGAGAAAAGCAGAAGGCTGAGAAGCAAGCCTTGGGATAGATCTATATTTAGGGCATGGCCCTTGAAAGACAGCTAGGAAGTAGAACCCAAAGAGAACACTTCAATGATCCTGCTTCCCCTCCTGGATCACCTCCTGTCTCCAACCTGGCTAACTTTGACCTGTCCCTCAGTACTCACCTCAGATGTCCTATGCTATGGGGAGTCCTCCCTAACCCCCCTCACCCCTATTACCTACCACACTTTTAACTGCCAATTTATCTCTTCCACTAGGAATAGAGATTCCTTGAGGCAGGGAATTAATTTTGTATAGTGGTGTACTTCCAGGGGAAACTGTGCCCCCAGGGAGTTGTTAAATTAATAATAGTAAAAAATAATAAAAGCAGTAAACATTTATGTCACACTTACTATGTGCCATGCACTGTACTAAAGCTTTATGGAGATCAGCTAACAAGTTTTATCATCCCTGTTTTACAAATCTGGAAATTAGGGTACAGGGAGGTTAAATGCCCAAAAGTCACACAGGCAAGTGATAGGGGACTCATTAAATCTGTTCTAAAGTCTGTGCTCTAGAAACCGGAGTAATAGACAAGCCAAAGACGTCTCAAGACTGGGTGCACAAGATAGAAAATATCAACTGCTTACTGCTGACCAGATGTCAAATGGTACAGAAAAAATTCATTTACCCTGACTTAAAATTTTTTCCTTTCTCCCTATTTTTGTCATGGGTTTTCTAAACTTCCTCCATGCCTGAGGTCACAATTATAAACACCTCATTTGAGCCAAAATACCTCTAAGAAACCTGGTTAAAGGGTAGAGGACAGATTTGACGAGTGTAGCGCCGTAACTAAATGGCTGAATCAACAGGCTCCTGGCCTGAGGCAGGTAATCAAATTCGGTGTCTTCATCAACTCTCAGGGGACAAGAAACAGCCTTGAGTGTCTTTAGAAAGTATGGATCAGTCAATGAAGAACTGTTTTAATGCCACAAATAAATATCGGAACATGGTTCTACTTCAACAGATACGACAATAAGAACAGGACCGATTCCAACGGCTTTTCCTGTTTGGGGGAAGTCAAATTAAAGTACGTCAGGACATCAGCAGAAAGCTGGGCAGAGAGGTTGGTGCCCCATTTCCTGAGAACCATGAACAATTTTACTTAACCACTCCCCTTCCCCTCTGCTCACTTCCCTACCGCCAACCCCCATCTCCGGCCCCAGATCTGCTACGGGCACTTTAACACACTTTGCTAAAAAGACAGTTAGAAACTCTTCGTTTTGGCTTAGTCTGGGAGTCATCTTGATCTTGTGTCCTTACGGGCGCTTGACCGGCTGCCGGTCCAGCCTGGGTTGAGATGAAATGAGGATGGCGGAGAGCAGGAAGAAGTCAGCACTAGGATCTGCTGCCACTTTGCTTGAGCAGGACAAGATGACACCTGGCCCCAGGTTCCCCACCTGGAAGTCCCGGGAGAAAGGGGGATTGGGAAAGCAGGAGCTCGTCGCTCCCGCCCGGCGACTCCGCTCCAGCGTCTGCCCGCCAGGCCCAAGCCTATTCTGCTCCCTGGCTGCGGCCCCTCATTGAGCGAATGAGGACGCGGGTTGGAGGCGGCCCGTGGAGGACCAGGGGGAGCCCAGGATGGCCGCTTTGACGAATGCCCGGCCCTGAGGCGACGGAATGGGCGTCAGGGCGAGGAGGGACCGGACCCTGGAGCGCACCAGGCGGCCCCGCCAGCCCGGTACCTGTTCCTGGAGTTCGCGAGCAGTCCCGACCGTCCGAGCTCCGCCTCCTCGGTTTTATGGCCGCGCCGCCGCCAGGCCGGTTGCCGGGGGAGGTACGCAACGTGCCATGCGCAGTGGAGCGGTCCGGGCCCCGCAGGACCGCCCCGCCCCGCCCCGCCCCGCCCCCAGCCGCGGCGCGGGCGGCGGGTCTGCGCTGCGGTGGAGCTGTCCCGCGAAGCGCCGGCACTGGGTCGCTCTGTCCCTAGGGGGCCGGTTTCTCCAAGAGCGTGGAAGCCAGAGACCGAGGTTCTCGCCGGTGCGGACGGGGCACTCCAGAGCCTCCGCCTCCGCAGCAGGAGAAGGAGTAGATGATTTCAATAATGAAGGGTCCAAGAGGACTAAAAAGTGCAAACCACCTCTGGCTACTGACTCGGCTACTCTTAGGATTTAGATTTTTTTCTTGTGGTAGAACTTCAGTGGAAAAACCCATCTCGCACCTTTCTTTGAAGACACCTCAAACACCCCTCACGTTGCGCCCTTGGGCACCAGGCGACAAATTATAAAAGAGGAAACCTATCCTTTTTCTGCCCCCGGTTACTTGTCGGTAAAATGAGAATAATAGCTCAACTGATAAAAACTATTAATATCATTTTTTTCCCTTCTGGCTCTTTTTGCCCCCAACCCTTCCTCATCCACAATTCAAAGACAGGCTGTTTGTGGAAACCTGTGATAAAGTTTGCCTAAGCCAAGCTATGCAGGGCTTGAGAAATGAGGAAGCGGTCAAGTGGATTCCTTTCTGACACTAGGTTTTTCAGTGACTTACTCCACCCGCTAGGAGCAGGGGGTGCCCAAAAAGTGAATATACACCATCAAGTAATGAACACTCACTTTCCTAGCTCTGACCCTTGAAACATTTATACCGTCCTAACTTCCAAGACCAGGAAGAAGTTGAGCTACATCCAAGCTGGGACTGATGGAAATATCCACTGAAACTGTGGTCTTTCATGCACCTGTATGTTCACTATCCAGTACTTTAACATTCCAAAGCACTGCTCTCACGTTCTCTCATTCTCAAAATAAGATGCCACTCTCAGGAGCAAACTTTGTAAATTCACAAAGCAAAATAGCAGCAGAAACAAAAGTCAAATTCCTGGCAGTATTCTATGGAATTGGGAGTGTTAGAGAAGACTGCCTGATGAAAAGACGCCAAACTTCTTGCAGCCATTACAATAGGGAGTTTAAACATGGAGATGCTTCCCATCTGTACTAATACCTAGTAGCCCAGGAGGTCACGGTGGCTCAGGCCTATACTCCTAACACTCTGGGGGGCCGAGGCTAGAGGATCGCTTGAGCTCAGGAGTTGGAGACTAGCCTGAGCAAGAGTGAGACCCATTTCTCCCGAAAATAGAAAAATTAGCTGGGCGTGGAGGGCGCCTGTAGTCCCACCTACTCCGGAGGCAGGAAGGTCGCTTGAGCCCATGATGACCCCACTGTATTCTACCCTGGCGACAGAGCAGGCTGTCTCAAAAAACAAAAACAAACCCAGTAGCCCAGATGCTACATCATTTTCTGGATGACAAAAGGGGGTGAGAGATTTTTACCAACTTCATGACTATCCACAAATGTTAGTTAGAGAACCCCTTGGCCCAGATTCTGCTGTGACTGTTTTGAGCTGCTAAATTTGTATTAGCTTTAGTTTTCCTTGCAAAAGGACGTCCCACACACTAATCTATGTAACTTAGAGCAAACAGTACAATGAAAGGTCAACTTTTAGAGTTTACAAAGTATGTCTTTTCCTGCTTTGCTTTTCACTTGTTATGAGCCCCGGGATGATAAGCTCTGTAATGTTCTTCACTTACTTAGAAAGGTTAGGACTCTCCAAGATTTCCAGTTTTCTGAAACTGGCTTGAAGCCTAGAGGAATCAAGATGGACTGAAGTTCCTGGCTATTTCTGTTTAATTCTGAGTATCCCGTTTAAACTAAGTATGCTGACCTCTTTATGATACCACATAAAGTAACTGTGAAAAAGGTAAAACTAATTGCCTATAATATTCAAGTGACAGATAACAGGGAAATTTATATGTGTAGAACAGACTGAACAGGATTATAGAGCATTTTACATCTCAAAGCACTTTACACATATTATCTAATATGATCCTTGAGCAGCCATTCGAGAAAGGGGTGATAAGATAATGTCCATTTATGGATGAGGAAACAGACTTGTTAAAGCAGCACCTGGGTTTCTGCCCACAAATCCAGGGCTCTTTCCAGAAGCAGAAAACTAGCTTCAATTTTAGTTTTGCTACAGCTTTGCTAAGTGATACAGCTAAAGGCAAGAAAAATATGAAGAAAGCTACATATTTAAATGTAAAATGTGGTAGGAAAGCAGTTGAGAGAGTTCTCCCTCAAGTAAATGATATAATAACCTAGGCAGAGATAATATCTGATTTTCAAATAACTCCCATGGAACTGAATAATAAGCCTGGGGTGTCTTTTAAATAGTTACACTAGATAAAATCAATTAGGTAAATTTAAAGAGGATACTTTTTTTTTTTTTTTTGAGACAGTCTCACTCTGTTGCCTGGGCTAGAGTGCTAGTGTCAGCCTAGCTCACAGCAACCTCAAACTTCTGGGCTCAGGCGATCCTCCTGCCTCAGCCTCCCGAGTAGCTGGGACCACAGGCATGCGCCACCATGCCCGGCTAATTTTTTCTATATATCTTTAGTTGGCCAATTAATTTCTTTCTATTTTTAGTAGAGATGGGGGGGTCTTGCTCTTACTCAGGCTGGTTTCAAACTCCTGACCTTGAGTGATCCATGTGCCTCAGTCTCCCAGAGTGCTAGGATTACAGGAGTGAGCCACCACACCTGGCTGAGGATACTTATTTTTAAAAGATGAAGACAGCAACAAAGTATTCAATAAAAACAAATGCCCGTTTAAAAGTGGTATAGTAGTATAGACACAAGTTTCTCCCTTTGAGAAAAAATGTCAGTTTTCTTCTGAAATTGGTATTATTTCACAGTTCACAGAGCTGAGATGATGGAATTCAACTTGTATAAAGATAAAAACATTACTTTCACATGTGATCAAATATGTTGCTGATCACCAAACCCCAGAAACTGAGAAATACTTTTTATTACTCTGTTTTAGTAGTCTGTAATAGAAGTCATTCCTATGGGTACAACTCTTCCTCCTCTTATATCCTTTCACATCATTAAAAATGAGGCAGAAAAAAAACAAACAAACAAACAAAAAAATAAATAAATAAATAAATTTAAAAAAATGAGGCAGGAAGAGTCAAGAAAGATAACCTGGGAGGACAAAGTACAGTATTTTTACCGCTTCTCACTAAATCCAATAAATCTTAAAAAACATGATTCTAAAAAATTTCACATTGCAAATTCCTATTGAATGAGTGAAATGAAATAATCAGTAGTTTTCTTGGGTCTAAATCCCATCTAAACAAAGGAGTTTCACATTTGGTCACTCACAGGGAAAAACATTCTTATTACTAAGGAAACAAAATCATAAGCTACTTCCTTCTTCCTCAAAAGATACTCTATCAATTTTTGCAGTAAAGTTAGAGGACTCTGAAAGGATCTGCTGCTTGGTTTCAATTGAGAGAAAGAAAAGAAAGAGAGAGTAAAACAAGGCCAGGTGCAGTGGCTCATGGCTGTAATCCTAACAGCACTTTGGGAGATCGAGGTAGGATTGCTTGAGGCCAGCAGTTCGAGATTAGCCTGAGCAACAAGGCAAGACCCTCTCTCTCTACAAAAGGTATAAAAATTAGCAGGGCATGGTGGCACATGCCTGTAGTCCCAGCTGCTTAAGAGGCTGAGGCAAGAGTATTTTTTGAGCTCAGGAGTTTGAGGCTGCAGTAAACTATGAAGACGTCACTGCACTCTAGGCCAGGCAACACAGTGGGACTCTGTATAAAAAAACAAAAGAAAAAAAAAAGTAAAGCAAAAACGTGCCACTTGGAGAATAGTCGTAGATGATGCCTTACATTTGTAAAGTGCTTAATAGTTTACAAAACAATTTTACATATACAGTATGAGCTCTTGGTGTCTGAACTACCTGTGAAATAGGTAGGGCAAATAATTACTATCCCCACTTTATAGAAGGTAATGACTTACCCAGTGTCAAGGGATAAGTAATTGGTTTTGCTGGCACTAAAAGCCAGGCCTTTGTCTTCTAGTGCAGTGCTTATTTCAGCATAGCTAAGTGACCAGATGGGAGGACTCAGTAGTTTTTCAGTATGTGACAGTAAACAACAGTCTCCTCTCTGTCCTCACATTCATAGGAGGGTTAATGGAGTCTTAACTCAAGAGGGGGACTGCAGGGAGTAGCCCATTACTAACATATGGGGCTCTAAAACTATAGAAATTCTAAAAGTGGTTAAATGGTAACAACAAAGGGAATATTCAAGATCAACTCTTTAGAAGGCAAAGTATTTCAATGCTGACTTTTATTGA
This sequence comes from Lepilemur ruficaudatus, assembly GCA_963574885.1. Taxonomy (NCBI): domain Eukaryota; kingdom Metazoa; phylum Chordata; class Mammalia; order Primates; family Lepilemuridae; genus Lepilemur; species Lepilemur ruficaudatus. Next base: position 16,956 of record CAUYRT010027431.1, on the reverse strand, counting down.
ACAGAAAAATCTTTCCTATGGGCTTATGCTCTTACAGGACAACTCCAGAAAGTCAAGGTGGCACTCTCAGATTTTTGTCCATCAGTTTAATATATGTCCACAGGTAGTTCATACGAATGCTTAAATTACAAAATTAGCTGCCATGGTCCAAATGTATGGGACTTTAAGAAAGCTTTTATTACTTGAAGGATAACTAAGCATATCAACTTTGACTTCTAGAATGTATTTTAAAGGTCTGTAAAACAAGGCTAATTCTAGAATAATATAGCATTAAAGTAATTATTTTGTTATTTTTGTTATTTTAATAACTTAATTTCATGAACTGTTAAAAAACATTACATTTGCATCTCTCAGTTTACACATTTCTGTATTAACCTAGAGAAAAACCCATGTGAAAAGTTTCCATGCAGTTACAAAGGCAGCAGCACATGCTGTTTTCAGAGCAACTTATCATTATTGCCTCAGAACAGACCTGCACATAAAGCATCAACAAAAAATACCCACCCACCCCACTCCCACTGAAAAACCCAACCTTTTCCCATCCCCAGCAAAAATTACCTGGTACAAGCAGTGACCTAAAAAATGCTTTCTTAGTAGGAAGCATTTATAAAATGCAGAGATCTGAACAAGCTAAATGCTTGTTCAGATAGATGGGCCTCTCCCAGAATTTCCCCCTTAAGAGGCAGAAAGAATTCTCAATAGTTTAGGAAAGCTCATTTTTAAAGTATATTTATAGCTATTTCTTTGAAAGAACATACCCAGCCTCAACTATGGAAGAGACAGAAGCAGAGGAAGAAGCAAAGGTACATAGCCACAGCACAGAGAATAGAGCTTCTCCATGCATCTAATAGGTTGCAGCAACCAAGAAGGAAAACATGAGTCTGACTGTGATCTAATCTAGGTGAAGTATTAATTTTTCATGCATTTGTTACATGAGAAAAATAAACATACAACCACTTAAAATAAAGCATTCACATTGTCATTAGCTTGTAGTATCAGGTAAGGAGAAACTGTGCTCCTATACTACTTATCTCTAGAATTTTCCATGTATGTCAGTATCCTAATGCCTACAGATTTCCTATAATACTGTCATCAGCACCTCCCCCCTACAAAACATACACTGCATTGTTTTGAGTCCCTGAAATTTCATTACTGCATATAGTGTTCTAAATTTTACTTTTTCACAAGTTTACTGCAGACACAGAAGAAAACACCAAGCAATGTTTATTGTGCAATTCTAATAGCTATTTGTGGAATCTTGGTTTAGAGTCAGTCTTCATAGCCACTTCAAATGCTTAAACAAAAAGCAACAATCTACCTATAAATTTCATGATATTTCTTCAAACATTGAAGTACTAAAACCACTGATGATTCATGTTATAATTTTAAAAATGTTAAAACTACACAGATTTCATATATCATTCCTTTTATAAAATAATCAAAATAATTTGATTATCTGGAAGAAAATTACTGAAACAGCCCTTTCAATCTATCTACAACCCCCATAAAACTCCAAATCAAAAGCAGAGTGGACGATGAAATAAGGATATCTCAGTTTGCTAGAAGTGTCTGAAAGTTAAGGTGAGAAATGGACAGGTATTTTTTTGTTTCCTGTGAATTCAGAGCTTACAGGTGGCATCAGAACTCAAATCTCTGGGATGACTTTACATGGCTTTCACTTTGATTTGTTTCATTTTCATTTGCTTCTTCTCCAACTTCTTTTGCTCACGCCTCAAAGCAGCTTCCTAGAGAAAGAGGAAAAGGGGCAGAGGTAAAGAGAGAACCCAAACTAAGCTCTAAGCACATGTTTAAAAAAATCAAAACCACAATCAATGTTGCCTATAGTATTATTTAAAAACTTAGGCTTGCACCATAAATAACATTCTAGAAGATCGTTGTAAAAATAATAGCCAATACCTATGTTGGTGAATGAAAATTAACTTGAAATGAAGCAGAGGTAACTAAAATCTCAATTTAGAAAGAAACTACTACAATTAACCAGGCTTTGCTATTCTGATTTGATTTTTCTTATACCAGGAAACACTAGCCCAACATTCATCATACCATTTAGGATGGCAGATAAATATATACCTGCCAAGACATATGGCCTTAGAGGCTAAGTCAAAGTAAGACTTCACTGATGGCCATTAGTGGTCACATTTGATTAAAGCTTATTTCAGCTGCAGTCTCAAACTTCATTTTTTTAGGAGACTGGGGTAGAAATGTCCTAAGAACTATACTCCTCAAATGGTACAGGATCGAGAAAATATGGATGAGAAAAAGCAGAAGCATGTAGCATACATAGTTCTTGAAAATATAACAAATTAGGTTTCAAATGGTGATTTGTAAATTCCTGGTTTGGGAACTATTGATTGTGTTATGTTCCTGCACTAGATAACAAAGAACTCTTCACCTATATAGCAGTATAAGCCTGAATGTTTATGCATCCTCAGCTGTGCTACTATGAAACTGCCACCAATGTTAAGGGTAAGCAGCTTTTACGGGAAAATACATTCTGAGTTTGGATTTACAAAGGCAGGAATGAACTCACCTCCTTTGGCAATCCTGCTGCTTCCTGCGAGGGCCCACTAGCAAGCAAGTAGCAACAGCATGTATCTCAAGAGCTATACTATTCTGGGGCAGCTACATAAAGTAGCCAAAGTATTGTCCCAATGTCTTCTTCCCACTGTCCCAACCCCTATCTTGACTATATTCACTCCTTCCCAGTGTTAGCCATCCCTAATTCCCATATGTACATGTGTAGAACTACTGATACGCAGAATACAGTATCATGGTTAAGAAATATATTTATGTTAAGGTCAATACATGTGAAAAATGTCCATTTGCAATAATAATTGAAAAAATGCAAAACAAGTGAGATACCATTTCCCCCCACCAGAATCACAAATTAAAAAAAAGGATAACAACTAGTTTTTGAAAACATATGAGTAAAGAGGAGCTCTCATACTGGTAAAAGTATAAATTGGTACAACTTCTTATTGGTAATATGTATTCAAAATATATTTTATATGTATACATATGCATATACATACATGAATGTACGTGTGTGTGTGTACCTTCTAAGACTGTTTTCCTCAGGAAATTAAAAAGCACAAATATGGAAAGACATCACTTTCTTGAGAGACTGATATATTTTTAATATAAAAAACTTGCAGAACACTTGTTTTTAAGATGATACACATTAATATATACATTAAACACACAGAGAACTATATAAAGTGTTAACGCTGGTTGTTTTTAGGGATGGGGTTGTCTGAAGGATTGTTATATTATTTTTACAAAGTAATTACATGGTAATCAAGGTTTAATTTAAACTTCTGTGTATAATGTTGCTCTATATTTTTCAAACTAAATATATAGAAAGATAAAACAAACAAGCTACTACACTAGCAGTGGCAGGGAGGTCCAGCTCATTTGTATGGATGAGTTATTCAAATCAGAAATTGACTATAATCTTCTCTTTCTTTTCTTTCCTTCCTTTCTTATTCATTTTAGAGGCAGGGTCTCACTCTGTCACCCAGGCTGCAGCACAGTGGTAAAATCATAGCTTACTTCAACCTTGAACTCCTGGGCTCAAGTGATCCTCCTGCCTCAGCCTCCTGAGTAGCTGGGACTACAGGTGTGCACCACTGTGATAGGCTTATAGTGGTGGGTCTCAAAAAAATTAATTCTTTATATTCACAAGAAGCTTAAAATCTAACTCAAGTTCCAGATGCCCCTTTTCCTTTAACCCATTATAGTTTCAAACCCTAGAAAGAATTTCCTTCCATAGAAAAATAAAAGGCATTACCTATTCCCATGCAGATTCTTCACGTGTACATTAAAAGCCATTTTCATTTATAATGATGACTGCAAAAAGAGCTATATTTTCAGGGAAAACAGCCTATCACTAAACCAAACCAAATCAAACAAAAACTGAAGAGAAAGAGGGTAAGATGAGGACAGGTCTCTGGTATCCTGGACACTTCACTGAATAGCATTAACGACATTACTGGCAATTGCAGTGCCACACAGCAGCTCACATTTTCTTGGAAGCATGCCCCCTTCACTCCTAAGAATTTTCTTCAATCCTCTCAATATTATTCTGATTAAAACTCACATCTTCCAGGACTTTTCTCTGTTTTGACCAGCATTTACAAAGTTTAAAATTATTTTAGAGCTGGATTATGGCATCTTTTTTCACAAAAATATCAGAACATGCTGATCTTTGAAAGATATACTACAGCCTAAAAAGTTCTAAGTTTGAGTTCTAGTTACATAAAGAAACAGAAAACAAGGCTGGGTGTGTTGGTACGTGCCTGTAGTCCCAGCTACTCAGGAGGCTGAGGCAGGAGGATCACTTGAACCCAGGAGTTTGAGGTTATAGTGAGCTATGATCATGCCACCGTACTACTTACAAAAAACCAATAAACAAAACAAAAACCCCAAAACAGAAAACAAAAAAACAAAAGGGGTACATGTGCTGGTTTCTATTAAAATTCTTAATGTCTTTCTACTATAGTGTTTGTTTGGCTTGAAAAATGATGTGGAACTTTCAAAATGAAATTGTGCTAAGGGAACAAGATAAGTCAGATCTTTTTCCAGGTTCATAGACTCAAACTGCATGGTTTGAGAGGAAGGATTATTTATTCTTTCTAGTATGACCAACTGACACAATGTTCCAAATGCTGAGTAACTGCTAAACTTTTAGCTTGTGTACATTCCTACACAGAATTACTTTAACAACCAATATGACACAATATGACATAAATCTTAGTTTTACCCCAGAGATACAAAAAGTTTGGCTGGGCGTGGTGGTTTATGCCTATAATCCTAGCACTCCAGGAGGCGGCGGCAGGAGGGTCGCTTAAGATCAGGAGTTCAAGACCAGCCTGAGCAAGAGCAACACCCCATCTCCACTAAAAACAGAAAAATTAGCCATGGATGTGGTGTGCACCTGTAGTCCCAGCTACTCAGGAGGATCGCTTGACACCGGGAGTTTGAGGTTGTAGTGAGCTATGATCATGAGGGCACTGCACTCTACCCAGGGTGACGGAGTGAGACCTTGTCTCAAAAAAAAGAAAAGTTTGCCGTACCTCCAGCCTACGCTGTTTCTCAGGATCTTCTTCATTCATGATTCGCTCCTTCTCTGCTCTTTTCTTCTCTTCCCGCCGAGACTGTGCAGCTTCCTGTCTTTGCACATGTGTCAGCTTCAAGAAGTTCTCTTCTACTCGAGCACGGTTCTTATCTGCTTTTTGTTTGCCCTTTTCCCAAGAAACAAAGTGTTTCATAAGAAATCCATTTCTATCCAACAGTAGCAAAATCCCATTTAGCATTCTTTTCATAAAAGTACTCCCATTTGACACTTTCCAGTCAACCCGCAAAGATTCAATCATTGAAATCCTTGATAGCCCCTTCCCCCAGGGGCTTCCCATCTGCCCCTTCCCCCAGAAAAAATAATAAAAGGTGCCAATTTATAATAAAGGCTTGGAGTCTTACTTCTCTGTTGAGTCGGAACTTTTTGACTTTATCAATAGAGTAAATCACCATGTTCATCAGGGGTAGCAAAGCCTCCATATCCTTTGGGTAAGTGTTACCTGAACCAGGCACTGGGAAAAAAAGGCCATTTTTTCTGTGAGTTAATGGCAGCATTAATATTAATATTCCAACCCTTTTTATGTTAATAGACTCCTTTCTCTAAGTTTCTTAAGCAGTTGAAATGCAGTCAAAAATAGACATTAAAATATATGAAAGGTTCTCTTCTTGAAGAAACCCAGAAATCAATAAGCAAGCATGGAGTTAGCTTTAACATAGTTTTATAGTTATCCTTTAGGAAGGAACAATGCTGTCAAGATCATGTCACAGAAAACTAAGAACCCAGACAGAACCCAGAACACTTACCATTAAATGTAAACAATAGTGTCCTCTTAGTGTCAGGTAGCTTCAAAGGCTGACCTTCCCTGTCATAAAACAAAAGGCTATTACGAAGGAACACAAGATAGATATTTTCCATGCATATAAGTCATCCAATCCACTTAGATGAACAGATACCTGCAAATAATTAGCACAGTATTTGGCTTGGCATTCCCAAGTCAAATATAATCTTAGAGCCTGAAGGAGGTTTACAGGTCATCTGGTCCACTCATCTATCTGATAGATGCATTCCCAAGTGATCTTTACACCATACTTGAATACCTCCAGTGATGTTCCCTCCAAGCAGGGTATATTTCATCTCACCTGGGGAGCCAGAAATGAGCCTATATTTAAATATGAGGCCCATATTTTAAACAACATTTTTGCTTATTTTGATGGATTTTTATTTTTTATTTCCAACTCCTATGCTATCTTCTTTAACGAAGCATCTTATTTTTGAGTTAGGCCCAGAAAAAAGTTTAGGGATAGCAGATATAATTTAGTTCTGTCATTGAAGATTCCTTTGTAATTTTCGACTATAAATCCTTTGACCAACTACCCTCCCTTCCACAAACAAACGGCTTAATGAATGCTACAATGGAAATTTTGTCCCAGTGTTGTTATTGAGTTGACCAAGGCAAGGATGATGCTGTACTATCTAGAGGTATAAGGACCTGAGTAATCTTAATATACAACTAAAATCCACATTGGCTTTTAACTGTGCTCAACTTCACAGCCTATAAGAAGACTTTAGCTAAAAATTTGGATCAGAATCAGTTCCACACCAAGGATAAAGGGAAATAAATATGCTCTCCTGATGCAAGCTGTGAATTCAAAGAACAAATCCAAGACCTAAATATGTACACTTGAACAATATTACTATAAATCCAGAAACTGTGGTCATTGAGGGTGTCTGATAATATGCTAGGAATGTATACAATCACCCAACTATTCAGACAGGGAAGCCAGAAAAGGCCATAAATTACAACATACACAGATCTGCAATCAAACACAAGTCAAACATCACAAATTAATATCATAAATTAAAAAAAAAAAGAACCTATACTACAAAGGAAAGAAATTAGCAAAACATGCAAACCATGGGAGGGTAGCTCATGTGCTTGTCTCTTACAGGCTTCCAATGACCTCTCATGATACATGCACTCAAAGCAAAGGAACACTTGGAGGCTTGTCACCAACTTCCCTCACTCATTTGATAAGGGAAATTGCAGAAGCACCTTAAGGTATTTTAACACAGAAAGCTAGTAAGAAAAATTAATTTTAATGTTTTTATCTCATACGTACTCTTGCATAATTTTTGGACCAGAGAACTGATCCGAAAAATGAACGGATTCAATCTTGTCAGCATAGTGTGTAAGAAAGTGAACCATCTGAAAAAAAATAAAATATTGTATTTTTAAAGTTGGGTTTGATGCATTTCCCTTTTTTCATAAAGATATTCACTCTTCAATCCTCCTTACTCTTGCACAATGTCATTAAGACCAAAGCTTTTTAAAAATTAAATAAGGAACCTCTCTAAAATGAAACTACTACCCTTTAGTCACACCAATGATTAAATTTCTCATTGAGCAGATGAAAATATCTTAATGTTCTAAACAAAAATGAAAACATGAAGATAAAAACTGAAAACAATTTCAGGGGATTCTTTATAAATACATCACCTTGAACTTACATTTATAACTATCTCTGAGTTATCCCATGTTTTTATGATACTAAGATTTGTTACCATTACACAACCAATAGAAAGAAATGGCTCTCTCAGCTAGGCATGGTGGCACGTGTCCATAGTCCCAGCTACTGGGGAGGCTAAGGTGGAATGATTGCTTGAACCCAGGAGTTCAAGGCTACAGCCAGCCATGATCACATCTGTGATCAGCAATCCAGCTTGGGCACATAGTAAGACCCATCTCTTAAAAAAAAAAAGGGTGTGGGGTGGGGGGCTCTCTCTCTATCCCTCTTCTCTCTTCTTCCACATGAACTGAAGCTCAAAAAAAAAAAAAAGACTAAAGGACATGGTGAAAAGGATTAAAATTATATTCCCTTTTCAAAAAACCTGAAAGTTCTTAGCAAACCCAGGAACAATTTGCTCTTGATTTAGAGAGAACTTCTTGACTAATCAAACTGTCCTTTTGACAAGTTAATCTACTGCTTAAAGAAGTATTTTAATATTTGTGTGGGAGAAGAATTCATAACTAGTGCATTGTCATAAAATGAAGAACTTATACAGTGAGACTTTCAGGGAGAGTGCCCTATAAATGCAGGTCTAGCAGACGTATGCCTTCTATTGCATTTACCTTTGTATCCATCATTCCCTCTGTGACTTCTCCCATCTCTGATAGGATAGCCAAGGAGTCTGGCAGTCCATACTTTGCTCCAGACTTAGGTTTATCACTACAAAATTCACTCTGGGGGAAGAAGTAATTGAAAGTAAGACATAACATTTTATTATGCACAAAGAAGACTTTTTCCCCCCTCAAAAGAATATGTACTGACCTATTTCAAAGTAGTGCTTCAAACGTTTAAGTGATATAATTAATTATCCTATGCTATGAAGTTGAGCATCTATGTAATAAAGAGGCACAGCTTCTCCATATATTTCAGTTGGAACAACCTGACATACCAGATCCTGCATTTCTTTCTGCAGTCGCACCAAGGCTTTCCGTGTGCCAACAGCAAACACATAGGTATCCATGTCTTCATCATTCATGGTTACTTTTATTTGCTTTAAAATCAACAACAAAACCCACTTGTTAGATTCTCTGGTAGGCAGATTTATAAATGACCCTTAAGATTCCCACCCCCTGATGTACATAACCTTCCTCTAAGGGAGTAGGATTTGTGAATACGATGGAATAGCACTCCTATAATTATGCTGCTGTATGACAGAAGGCCCCTAATCAAGTGACTTTGAATTAACCAAAAAGGACAATATCTTGGGTGTACCCAACCTAATCAAGCAAATCCTTAAAAGAGGCTGGGCCCTACTTGAAGATAGTCAAAGTGTGCAAGGGCTCATGGGGGGAGATAAGGAGGATGGAAAGGACCCAAGGGTGCCCTTTAGGAGCTGAGAGTAGTTCTCAGTTGACAGCTAACAAGAAAATAGGGACCTATAACCACAAGGAACTGAATTCTGCCAACAACCTGAATGACCTTGAGAAGAGAACCCCCCCAAGCTCCAGAGAATTCTAGCCTTGCTGACACGTTGATCTCAGCCTAGTAAGACCCTGAACAGAGGCCCACGCTGGACTTCTGACCAACAAAAATTAAGAAAATAAATGAGTGTCGTTTTAAGCTGCTAAGTTTGGGTAATTTGTTATGTAGCAATAGAATACTAACACACATTCATATAGGAGTACTCAAGACCAAAAATCAGAAATGAACAAGAACCAAATCAGACAGTATGGAATAATAAGAAATATATTTGGTTTTATTCTAGCTTTCTGGCACAGAGCTCCTAAAACCCTTAGAATTTCTTAAATGATAGAAGTATCTTTGGTTACTTATAATGAGCCCCTTGAACAAGATTGAGAGCTTCCAAGTTGGTGAACACATCATCTTGCAGAAAGGGTAGCATGCTCAGAAAAGGGCATGAAAGCTCCATGCAACCCCCTACCCCCATACCTTGCCCGATACTTCTCTTTTAATTGGCTATTTCTGAGTTTATCCTTTATAATAAATGAGTAAATGTAAATCAAGTGTTTTCCTGAGTTCTGTGACCCATTGTAAGAAATTACTGGATGTAAAGGGAGGTTGTGGGATCCCCTGGTTTATAGTTAGTTGGTGAGAAGTACAGGAGACTATATGGGTAACCTGGGACTGGAGACTGCATTTGAAGTGGGGGTAGTCTTACAGGACTGAGCCCTTCAACCTGTGGGATGTGAAGCTAACTCTGTTTACATAGTGTCAGAATTGAACTGAATTGTTGGACACCCAGTTGGCATCCAGAGACTCTGAGAATTGTTTGTTGGTGTTGGAAAACATTGTAGGCAGGTAAATAGTACTCTGATTGGGCCAGAAAGACAAAATTATAGCCTAAAAAGTCTGATATGATAAAACACGGCCCCCTATTTGTCATATTAATTATATCTTAAAATGTTTGTGTCAAATGTTTTCAGTATGTGGAAGAACAGAAATGTTAACGTAGGGAAAGAACTGGCAAGATGGCAGCTATAAAAGAAAGGGTTTTCTGTTCTTCCATCATTGAGGGGAAATTACATAAAGCCACACCTTAAACAGAAACCAGAAAAACAAGGCAAATAAAGAGCCATGTGTCTGTTGAGGCTGTTTTTCTTAGTGTTGGTGGGGGGGGACAGGGATAGAGATAGATATAAAAGGATGGCTGGTCCAAAGGCAAGGAGAAGATTACATCTACTCCAGGAAAGAACTGAAAATGATTAAAACATTAAAGAATAATTTCTACAAAAAGATGGCTGGGGAGGCCGGGCATAGTGGCTCACACCTATAATCCTAGCTCTCTGGGAAGCTGAGGCAGGAGGATCACTTGAGCTCGGGAGTTCAAATCCAGCCTAAGCAAGAATGAGACCCCGTCTCTACTAGAACAAGAAAAATTAGCTGGATGTTGTGACTCACACCTGTATTTCCAGCTACTCAGAAGGGTGAGGCAAGAGGATCCCTTGAGGTCAGGAGTTTGACGTTGCAGTTGTAGCTGCAACACTTTTTAAATAATAACAATGATTTTCAATCCAATGATGACATTTCAAAGTACCTAATTTATATCACTAACACAGTATTTATTAACCAAGTACTACTTTGTACTTTGACATATATGCATATATATTTCTTGTTCTATTAGTTTATATAAAAGAAACTATCTTGTATACATGTTTCTTGTAGCAGTGGGAGCCAACACAATTATTTACTGAAAGAATGGAGGGAGGAGGAATGTGGCATTTCTTACAAAGGGCACAATTTGCAGATTAACATGTTAATTTAATAAAGGAAAGAAATTATACCAAACATACCATCCCCAGATCATGATTTGAGTTCATTTAGCCAAAAATCTATTATTTGAAGCAAACATTATTTGAAAAGAAAACCAGCTTTTTGCCAAAGATAAAAGCATATACAAGGAGCACAGTTGGCTATGAAGGCCAACTATCTATGACAATTGCTTTTCCCTTTATCACCAAGGCTAATCCAGCTGATCTATGTGGGGATAGAGTATTATCTCCTTCCCTCAAAAAAAGCACAAGGCGGCCCCCTGACAGCTGCATAGAGTGGAAGAAGACAATCTGTCTAAACAGAAAAGGGTCAGTTTTTTGGCAAGGGACACAAGTTGCCAGAAATACCAAACACAATCCAGGCAGAAATGGAATAAGCTCTAAGAAGTAAAGAATTCAGTCTGTACACAGAAAGCCAGTGGAAAGAATACATACCACTTGATCACTCACTGGCCTCATCATCCGGGCCAGGACATTCAGTAAGTCTTGTCTCTTGAGGAACTGAAAAAATGAGAGGAGTTAACACAACTGCAGCTTCTACTTACTTTAAAGAAAGGACCTTGCAGAACCAAATACTTCATCAAATATTCTCTATGGCACATCTGCCAATTAGTAGAAATAATTTGTAGACTTCAAGTCAAACATAAATGGATGAGACACTAAATTTGGAGAATTAAGAATCATGGCTAGAAAAAATTAAGGCAAGATACACATTGTACCAGAAGCTCCCTACTTACCCTCAGCTGGATAAGCATGCCCTCACAGCACACTCGACCAGAGCACCACAGGTTATAGATGTGCTCATTCTCCTGGTTCAACTTTCCTGTGCTTGTGGCTTCTTTGTTAGTTCCATCATCTCCTAGGGGTAAAACCACTTAATGTGATTAACTGAAAATGTGGAGGTGTAATACCCTCCTCTACCCTAATGACCATAAATTTAGGGTAGAAATCCTTTGCTATCTTACAGAACTCTCCTTTAGACAGGGATTAAAACAGATTGGCACTGTTCCTTTTACTTTTAAAACTCTATTGTTTCCATAAAAAAATTATGGACTCTAGCACATACTGTTAGTTTAATGATGATTATCTCAGAGTATAAATCTCTCAAGTAGATAGAAAATGGAACAAAATCAGTTTACATATCTCTGCCAAAAGTTAAAAAAAAAAAAAATACCTCCTACACAGTGAATAAAAATTACCATTACTACAAAGTATTCAACACTTCCTGTGTTTTCTCACAAACAGCTAAATAACTGAGTCTCATTAGTGGTATTAAGTTGTATTTTAGATCTAGAAAAAGCTCAAATTCCAACAATTTCTCTCCTTATTTAATTCATTAAGTGTACAAAAGAACTGTTCGACCTCACCAGGTAAAACAGACTGATATACTAAATGAAAACAAACAAGAAGTGGAAGGAGGCCGGGTGTGGTGGCTCACACCTATAACCCTAGCACTCTGGGAGGCTGAGGCGAGAGGACTGCTTGAGCTCAGGAGTTCGAGACCAGCCTGAGCAAGAGCGAGACCCCGTCTCTACTAAAACTAGAAAAAAATTAGCCAGTCAACTAAAAATGAAACAAAAAATTAGCCAGGCATGGTGGCTCGCAGCTGTAGTCCCAGCTACTTGGGAGGCTGAGGCAGGAGGATCGCCTAAGCCCAGGAGTTTGAGGTTGCTGTGAGCTAGGCTGACGCCATGGCACCCACTCTAGCCTGGGCAACAAAGTGAGACTCTGTCTCCAAAAAAAATGCTACAAACATATGGAGAGAATAAAGAATTAAAAAAAAAAAAAGAAGTGGAAGGAGCCACAGGCTGCTTATTTTTTTATGATCTCCTGGTCAAGAAGTACTCTCAATTTGTTTCTCTATTGTGTAAAAAAAAAGACGTACTCTGAAATACTATAGTAGAATGGAGAGAGCATGGAGTTTGAAAATAGGTATATAGGTTTTAATATCTTAGTTGTTATTTATTTTTAGAGATGGGGTTTCATGATGTTGCTCAGGCTGGTCTTGAACTCCTGGGCTCAAGCATTCATCTTGCCTCAGAATCCCCAGTAGCCGGGACTACCAGCGCTGCTCCCACAGTTACTTAACAGCTTAGACAAGGTTTTTCTTTTTTTCTTTTTTTTTGAGACAGAGTCTCACTCTGTTGCCCAGGCTACAATGCCGTGGCATCAGCCTAGCTCATAGCAACCTCAAACTCCTGGGCTCAAGCAATCCTTCTGCCTCAGCCTCCCAAGTAGCTGGGACTATAGGCATGCACCACCATGCCCGGCTAATTTGTTTTTATATATGTATTTTTTAGTTGGCCAATTAATTTCTATTTTTTTAGTAGAGATGGGGTCTCACTCTTGCTCAGGCTGGTTTCGAACTCCTGACCTCAAGCGATCCGCTCGCCTCAGCCTCCCAGAGTGGTAGGATCACAGGCGTGAGCCACCACGGCTAGCCAAGACAAGTTTTTAACATTTCTGGCCTGCAGTTCTCTCCTCAGGAAAATAGAAACTATACCCAAATGATAGTGTTGCTACAAAGAGTAAATAAGAAACAATGTGTGCAAAGTACCCAGCACAGTATATAAACATTTGTCTGTTGCAGAGCAGATGGATTACTATTAAAGAGAAATAAAGTGCTAAATGCCAGACAGAGGTGAAAATGAGGGGAGTATACCTTATTCCCCACACCATATAATTACAAAGGTTTTTCTAAGTACTTCACTGTATACCTCATCCGTTGATCCAAAACTAAAGTGCCCAGAACTTGAGGGAATTTTGACTTCCTTCCAATTTTATGAATCGAAAGCAATTATCAAACTATCTAAAATGTCAAAATTATTTGGTTTCAGCCAGAATTTTATCAACGTTTTGGTAATATTGATTATATCATTCTAATCAGAAGCTGTTTGGCAATTATACTGTTGATCTGTTGATTAATGCAAGATAAGAAAATTTTTACATAAATGCAATTTATTCAGTACATAAAACCTAACAAAAAACAGGATCCTTGGGAGAAAATAAAATGTACCTTCTTTAGCATTCAATGAAAACAGTTACACACTTACATTGATGGGAATAAACCATCCTTACCAGATTGTTTTCAAGCAGGAAGCTGGATTTACATTGGCCTAACTTACCCACTAAGGTAAAGTTGCTCTCCAGGAGCTCTCTATGAGTGTTAAACCAGGCCTGAGCAAGGCGACTATTTTTATTCTTCCCAATGATGTAATTCATGATATAGGCAAGCAGACCAGTCACCATCAAAATTTCTAGATAGTAACTCTCCCAACTGTTCTGGAGGTGTGCAGGAACCTATAGAAGCAAAATCATTTCATTTAATGTGGGCTGAGGCTGAAGGAGGGAGTCTAACTCATGGAATAAAGAATAAGAAACCCGTAACTGTCACTGAACATGGTTATACTTTGAAAAAAATGCCCATTTTGGTTTTCTAGGTCAGCTTTATAAAAGATTCTTTAAGGAAATATAAGGACAATCAAATAGGATGAAAAGCTGGAAAGTCCTTTGTATTACACTTGGTCCTGAGTCCCACCTCAAAATAAATCCAATGTATTGCATATCCTCTTACTTATTCATTTATAAATAAAACTAGGAGGGCTAGAATAAAAAACAGGAGTTCCTTCTCTAGGTGTGGATTCTTATCAGAAGAATTGATGTCAAGTTCTTTCCCAGCTCCCACTATTACATCAATACCAGCTATATCTCACTAATTATATTTCTGGGATTAATAACAACAAGATATTTTGTTGGTTAGTGTGGAATTCAGAATTCTGTATACTTACATCAACAATTGTTATTGGGTCTTTATTTTTGCTAGAAGTAGTATCTGGTTTGTCTTCATAACCTTCAAATTCTTCATCATCATATGGCTCACTCTCGGTATCTCCCTCCTACAAAAATGAGGCACCATCTGTTTTCCTCTACAAATGTCACCAACAGTTGTGTCTCATTTTGTAGGCAACATTTACAGAGGAAAACAGAATGTGTAAGCAGCAAGAACAGAACACAGAGATATTACACTTTTAACAAAATGATTAAAGGGTACAAAATTTCAGGTTAAGATGAGTAAGTTCTAGAAACCTAATGTACAGCATGGTAACTATAGTTAATAATGTACTGTATACTTGAAATTGCTAACAGAGTAGATCTTAAGTATTCTTACCACACATGCACACAAAGGTATCTACAGGAGGAGATGGCTATGTTAATTAACTTGACTGTGTTAAGAATTTCACAATGTATATGCATATCAAAACATCAAGTTGTGGCAGGGCGTGGTGGCTCTCGCCTATAATCCTAGCACTCTGGGAGGCCAAGGCCAGCGGATTGCTCAAGGTCAAGAGTTTGAAAACCAGCCTGAGCAAGAGCGAGACCCCATCTCTACTAAAAACAGAAAGAAATTAATTGGCCAACTAGAAATATATAGAAAAACTTAGCCGGGCATGGTGGCGCATGTCTGCAGTCCCGGCTACTTGGGAGGCTGAGACAGAAGGATTGCTTGAGCCCAGGAGTTTGAGGTTGCTGTGAGCTAGGCTGATGCCATGGCACTCTAGCCCAGGCAACAGAGTGAGCCCCTGTCTCAAAAAAACAAAAACAAAAACATCATGTTGTATACCTTAAATGTACACAATTTTTATTTGTCAATTATACCATGAAAAAGGTGGGGGAAAAAACCCCAAACACTAAATGATGACTCGCCATGCTTTTTAACCCAAAGTTCTAAATAATATAATTCTCATCCTACACATTATCTATTCTCCAGCCCCTCCCCTAGCCAGGGTTTCAACAGAAGAGAAAAACACAATCATCCATTCTATAAATGTAAGAGGTAGGAACAGACCACAAAACATTTAGAAGAGTTATAACCACAGAACAAAAATTAAGATACAAGATAGTAAAGGTCTCCCTAGATCTGGATCTTACTCTTAATGTTTGGGAAAAGCACTAGTTACAAAATTTCCCATCCTTCTGATTTCCCAAGAAATCAATAAAAAGAACCTCACTTGGGTATCTGCATCTTCGAAATCTCCTTCTTGGTTTTCATCCTGTCCTTCCAACTCCACAGTGGTCTCATCTTCATCATCTTCAGTGGTTATCACCCGTTGAGGAGATTCAGTAACAGAATCTTCCATGACATCCTCAAATTCAGCAAAGTCATTATCATCATACTCTACCATATCTTCCTCATCCTCAAAATCATCAAACTTGGCTTCAGACACGCTCCCGAATACCAAAAGGACAACATAGAAAGCGTGGAAGGCTTTCATCGCACCTTTAAAAAAAAAAAAATGGCATGCCATCCTATATATACTGATCAGATTTTGTAAATAGTTAATAAATCTACAAACCTTTCCTGCTTATCTCTCATGCAATACTATTTGATTCAGTTAGCATTAGATAAAGGAAAATGAAGTGGGTTCCAGTCTAAATCCTGGCACTATGCCTCGGCCTCACAGAGTGCTAAAGTTTCTCTTCTAATTTGTCTAGGCTTTCCCCCTAGTTCTCATGTTGTGACATTTGGTCAAAAGTGGAAGAAAGAGGAAAATCTTTAGTTAAGTATGTGCTCTTTTCCCCTATTTCTCCTCATACTTGGTTTAAAATGTCAGCTCTACCGTTTACCAGCCATATGATCTTAGGCTAATTACTTGAAATTTCCTGTTCCCCACATGCAAAAAAAGGGTTACCATTTGCTACTTGCCTCTGGGCTGTGGTGGGTACTACGGGAGATACCCGCATTTTTTTTTTTTTTTTTTTGAGACAGAGTCTCACTGTGTTACCCCGGCTAGAGTACTGTGGAGTCAGCCTAGCTCACAGCAACCTCAAACTCCTGGGCTCAAGCGATCCTTCTGCCTCAGCCTCCCGAGTAGCTGGGACTACAGGCATGAGCCACCATGCCCGGCTAAGTTTTTCTATATATTTTTAGCTGGCCAGTTAATTTCTTGCTATTTTTTAGTAGAAATGGGGTCTCGCTCTTGCTCAGGCTTGTTTCGAACTCCCGACCTTGAGTGAACCGCCCGCCTCGGCCTCCCAGAGTGCTAGGATTACAGGTGGGAGC